>LD342818.1:440716-486638 GCA_001465055.1 Ptychodera flava | reverse complement strand
TTTGCTGCTACACGGCGCGGCACAGATGATTGTATCGTTTTTGGGCGCATTGAGATATTGTGAAGTAGGTCAACTCGTTCTACATGGCAATTATATGTGAAATATGCAGAATTTATACGCAAACGCGACCTCTGCCAGTTAAGAGCCTGCTCAGCCATTTGCACTTGCATCGACAGATATTGTTGGATCATAATTTTTCAAATGGTTTCTTTTCTTTTTTTTCATTGCGTAATACAGTGGGGATAATGTCAAATTTAGATAGATTGGATTAATTTCGGGAATAAAAACAATGTAATGTCATAAAAGCCAATACCCCAAGAAGTACTTTACAAAATGTGCACGCGAGGCAATTCAGTTCATATCTGGTCTAGGCATTCTACCAACATGCGAGGTTAACATGAAAGCTTTCCGGTCATGGTTCTTTTCAGAGACTGACCAACATCCTTGTTTATTGTTCGCCGGCATGAGGTAGAGCTATATCACAGTTTCTAACTTGAAATACAGCACAATCAGCCTTGTAATTAGGGGAAATAATCTTCTTTTCCCATTCAGATGGATTCTGTCCGATTTCTTCCTGGCAAAATCGTTTTTGAAGGACAAGAATTGTCGTATTTTGCGTGACGTGGGTGAAAATGACGAGGCATGTGAGGACGAAGACTATGACGACGATGAAAGAAGCCATCGTTTATGAAACACTGAAATGAATACTGACACTGAACATCATAATCTCGGTTTCCTAGTCTGTCCTGCGGGGCTGTCTTCAGGCCGCCCGTACACAGTCAGTGGAATCTGAGCAAGCAAGATGGTGCATTACAGAACAAGAGCGATTCATACCGGGAGCAGCTGATCTATGATGTAATTATTATGTTTTTAGACAAATCAATGTAAAATATATTGCTTTAAAATATTCAAGGTATGTTGAAGTGGCTTTCCAATCCTATCTGCGTAATGGGTGTGAACTATTACTTTTATATCCTGGGTCAGTATTATCCTATTCCATAAGCTGATCAAAGACATAAAAGTCATAGTTCAAACTCATTGCTAAAGAGGGACTTCCAAAGCCCGCTTCTACAAAACGTTGAGGATATATTTTCCATGATATACTATCAAAACATAAAATTTACAACATAGATAAGTTGTTCCCACGATGTATTGCTCTCTAGCACGTCATCCGCGATAGGTATAGAGGTAGCCATTCATATAAATGTTTTTGTGAAATTCATGACGCTTTATCGGTATAGTATAATATTACGTTGATAACTATTCATTCTATTGCACCGTACACTGTAAACTTAAGTGTTCAAGTATAGAACATCAATTAAAGGCCTTTTTGTAACACTTTTTGAACGCCTCTAGACGTTAAGAAATTTAACACTACGTGTTTAACCAACGTTCAATTTTTGAACACACGTGTGCAGATTTTGAACGCTACGTGTTCATCAGACATTATATTGAACAACATGGTGTTCCATATCTGAACACACGTTGCATAGGAAATGTGTTCAAAAAATTGAACGCTTTTACGCGTTCAAAGGGCTGTAACACTTTTTGAACGCATGGACGCCGTTCAACGATAAGTGCGTTAAAGGCTAGAACACATGATGCGCGCTTGTTGAACACCTTTAATTTTGGGCGTTCACACCTTGAAATAACATTACAGACCATTGATATCCAGTAAAATGATTTCGAAACATTTCTAGAGTAAAATACAATAATTTACTGTAAAATGGGCAAATAAACAATGCAACTTTGTATGTAAAGTTTGTCAGAGGAAAAAACTAACAGTGTTAACACCTTCCTATCAAAAACATAAGCAATAAAAATCACCATATTGTGGATTACGTTTTATGTTCATACTTGTTTAAAAAGTACAAAAATCATCTGAAAAAGCTCAAAATTTGGCATACTTATTGTCTTGAAAAGACGTATATGTATGAAATGCATACTCCATTTTTGTAAGATGGTTTCTTAAAGACATTTCCTCCTGTATAAACAATTGTAAATTTTGAAGAAAATAGAAGTTAGTCAAGGCTTCTCTGGTGCACATGGTATATAGTTGTCCACACTAAAGTAAACACAACATGTCAAGTTGTCAAAGTGTCACAGTAAGGCACAACATGCAGAAAGTGGGGACAGTGGGTCCTTGGCAGGGTAAAACCTATTTCCTTGTCCAACAAAGTCCTTCATAAACAAAAAGGTTTGTTTTTTTGTAATATCTTTAAATAAACCCTGAAATAAATGGGTGAAATTTCAAAAATATACTTCTCAGAAATTTAAAACATATTCGTAAAGACCTTTCAAATTCCGGTGTACCCTGCTATTAATTTTTCTACAAATTTTTTTACCAAAAGTGGTAAAAATCACCCTTGAAATGAAAAAAATGTACATTTTATCATAACTTGAATATATCACATTCTGGTGATCCCTAATGTCTTAAAAATGTCTGAAATGTCGTTAATGTCCTAAAAATACAAAGTTGCAAATTTCTGCATGATTTGAACAGTCTGAAAAACACTATCAGTAGAGATCTATGTCCTAAATATCAAAGCTGTTCGATTAGCAGTTTTGAAAAAGATTTTTTAAAGATTTTTTGACCAAAAATGATAAAAATTGCCATGAAATATAAAAATTTGAATATTTCATCACAACTAGCACAAATTTGACTAAGGTCATTTTTAGGGACATGTTTACCAAATATTGAAGACGTCAGTAAAAGAGAAGAAGCTTCTTGCCAAAAAATAGCAAAATTTGCATATTTCATCATAATTTGAACATATCTCATTAGGGTAATCCCTTTGGACCTGTAATCCAAATATTAAAGGATTCGTACAGGCTGTTTTGAAGAAAAACCTTTGGATGTACAAATTTGAGGACAATGCTGCACATCAACCTATTTAGCTGACAGCAAAGCTAAAAACCAGATGCTAAGTACAAGAGACGTGTTGAGCTACAATACAAAATAATCTACGGTTTGGTAGCAGGCTATGATCAACTAAATGTTACAAGGGCATAAGCTTTCAAAGACGTGAAGTCTCCTTCATCAGATGCAAGGGGGGATGAAAAATTGAAGCAGAAAGTGACAGAAAATCCAGAGTGAAAATTTCAGAAAAATCAGTAATGCAGAGTGGATATTTTTACTCTGAATGGTCTGTCGCTTTCAGCTTTAATTTAAATAAGGGAGACTACACGTCTGTGAAAGCTTATTCTCCGGCAACATTTAGTTGATCATAGCATGCTACCAAAGCGTAGATTAATTCAGAACAAAAATACAGAAATTTATCAAAATTCAGTTACTGACCCTTGGAAGTAGTACATTAGAGATGAAATGAGGTTCTCAAGCTTGTTTCCAGACAGCTACCTGTACACTCATCTTCTTCGTTATCTGTACCACCAGTTTCTATGACAACTCTTCGATTTTCAGTTACATCCTGAAAAAATGCAACAATAAGTAATATGGCGAGATGAAAATTTAAATTAAAGACAAGGGGCTGATTAGGTTAAGGAAAAGGGGAGACTTTCATGTACAGTGCCTCCCTTCAATATTGTTACAAAATATTTGCTGCTTCTTGTCATCAACTGATTAAAATAAAAAAGCCAAACTCTCATATGCTGAAACAATACATTGTATACTCTACAATGTTTAAGGTAAAGGGGGACGAATTCGGACGCGCACACGCTTTAGAACATTTCTGCGCAGATTTAACTCCAGCCTGCCGCAAATGGGTTATTTTGTAGCGCATGTATTTAACATCACCTGTCATTGTTGAAATTGTGCTTTTACCTAATTTTTTGACCCAGTCTCTTAGAAATACATGTGACCTTTAATCTTGTCATATTTTGACCCCCTAGGAAGCTGGTTTTTATTCAATATGAGCGCAAAATTAACATTTCTCTCTCATTTACATGGCGCATATTACCCATTCATCTGGAGATATTGTAAAAAGTAGCGTGGTGACAACCTTTTATTAAAAGTGTAAACTAAATGGTATTATGTCAGGATTTTATTCGCCAAGTTTGGTCAAAATGACACCATTCAAAGCGACAGGAAGAAAGTTCGAAAATTATGTAGTGATATAATTTCGATATCGTCATTTTGTAATCGATACTTATGTTAAAATTTCTTTACAAACATCATGAAAACTATACATTCGAAAGGTATTTATTAAAATTAACTCATTTGCTAAGCGTTTTATAATTGCTTTCTTTAGTTTAAGTGAATTATATCATTTTTATTCATTTCTAACGGCGCCATTTTAACGTCCGTTTCCATGGAAACGAGCGCGGTGACCCCCATTTTTTATTTCATTTTTGCACTTCCACAACTTCCAAGAATATTTGTGCAAAGTTTCAAGAAAATGACACCACAACCTAATTTTGACGTAATTCGTAGTACTTCACCTTAACTGATGTTTTACATGCGATTGTGTTTACTAAAAGACGTGTTAGTTGTGATTACGCAGCGGTACTATGCAAGGCGTATCGATCGCGCTCAGGTCAACGGTTATCGCTACAGTTATGTTGCGATGACCCTTGACCCGAGTGAGATGGATCGATAGGCCATGGCCAAAAGTACCACTGCGTAGTCACAGCTGGTTGTTGGTATAGCAGCCACTGAAAGAAAAAAGGTTTATTCACGTAGTGTAGCTATTTCAAGGTACAATACAATTAATTTCAAAGGACGATAATATAGATGCTTCAAAAATCTAATACCTTTTACTATTTTGGAGAGGAAACTTACCCTTTCTGGTCTTGCTTTCGCACGATCACGACTTCAGGGTGCACTTACAAGAAAAATGTCGCAACTTTCGTTTTGATGCATCATGGGATAGGAAAAGGCACCAAACTTGAACACCAAGTGTTTAGAAGTAGAACGCCTCTTGCACGCCGATGTTAAAATTAAAACGTTCATGATGCTTTTCTGATTTTTTTTCTAATTTTTAAACTTTTCAACCCGTAATAAACGTGTAAAATTATTTTGTATGCTTCCTTTTTTTAGAAAAAACATGCTTTCAGCAATTGTAGACCGGAAATATTTTTCACTTAGTGTGAAATTCGTTACACCAAAGTTCGTGTACGTTTGCCGGACAGTGAAGCAATAGTAAATTTAATATAGCCATTGTAAAGAAAAAAAACACAAAAGACTGTTAATTGTTTCACAGTATTGTAAAATTTCTGTGATGTTGAGTTTTTGAACACTTGAAGGAGATCGTTGTAACACATAGTGTTCATGTTTAGAACATCATTGTTAATATTATTAACACTAGTGTTAACAATATGAACACTAGCCGTTCAAATTTGAACACCGACATGTACATTTTGAACGCGTAAAGACGCGTCTAGCGTCCGCTATTTTTACAGTGCAGAAGACTCGTTGGACCAATCAGATGTTAGTGTGACTAATATTCCTCACAAACCGTCGGTTGTCTAACGTACAATCGATAACCATGGCACACGATCTTCAAATTGCACGTCCCAAACATTGAATTTCGGTAGTCTCTCAACTATCTATTCATCGCGTGCAGCTAGGACCTTATATCAATGTTCACATATGCCGTTTTAGAAGCTGTAGAAGGGTAGAATTTTCTGCGATCTTCGGTGAGTTGGCTATATGCTATTCCTAAGCGTATTCTTTTCTGTATCCCAATAGGGAAGAAATAGTGCATTTGTTTCTTACTTATTTGAATTTGTTTAGTTCTGTTACTTTTTACGTAAATCTGTTTCTTTCTAATAAAGTAGACATCGAAAGAATAGTTTTCTTCGAATTGGTACTGTTACATACTTTTGTCAATAAAGAATTTGTTTGATAAGTACATGATAATTTCTGTAAATTTATTGATTTAAGTTTTCAAATCGTTTATGAACAAGGAATTTATGTAAAGCAGAAAATATGCACGGAACTCCCTATATAGACGGGCACCGTATTTCAAAGTCGAGCGATTTTTTCCAGTTTTTATTCTGTAAATTTGCAGGAAAGTTGGTCGCATTAAGACTATTTCGCTATATAAAACAATTTTTGTATCAAGGGGTAAGAATTTTGAAAATTTTAAGCGTTCAATGTCAATTGTACATTCATGCTGCCGTCGTATTGCTACCGATGTCTTCAAGTTTTCCGGAAGGTGAAAACAGGAGCGCGTTTCACTAGTAATATTCAGAATGAGTCGTTTGATATTCATGGTTAAACGTCCTATACAAGCACACACAATTACACCCATGCTTAAAATAAGTTTAAAAAGGGGGCTTCTCTCATTGAGCCATATAAAATACTTTTGTTGTGAAGTCGCCTTTGTACAACAAATGAAATGACATTATGAAAATGGCAAAGTCTACCAAAACTGGTTGTTGGGATTTTGAATAGTTTTCCCTTTAAACCTCCTCTTCAAGCTTCGGTTAGAGCATCAAATATGTAGGTTGCATTGCCTTCTAGAGGCCATTCTAAACGTAGCTCAGAGATCATGTCCCCGGAAAACTACCACATGTGTGTAACAGAAAATATGACCCTGTTATTATTAGGCTTAGCACAAATAAAGATGTGGAAGTTTCGGTTCGCAGGAAACTCAGTATGTACTGATTCCAACCTTACTCTTCGTCCGTGTTCAAAGCTGACTAAGTTGAAAGGTTATCTTCATATTTTAGGAAGTGTTCAACCACGTTCTGGGTCATGAACGTAAATCAACCGAAGGAAGGTAAATTTTCGATCTTCTTTACCAAGACCTTGCTGAACAAGTACATAAATGACATGAGCTTAGTGTAGGTACAAACGATCAGCATATATATAGGCCCCACGCTCAAAAATCAAGTGTGGTATTTCGGGTTCTGTTTCTACACTTACAATCATTAATGGCGCTTTTCAGTCGTTGTTTATATTAGTTTTTATTTCAAAAGTTGTTTTTGCCATTCTATAATAACTGGTTATTTTACCTTTGTTTTGGTGTGTTTCACACATATTTATTTTCGTTACTATTAACTTATTTTGCCCCGACCATGTATAAGACGCTAAGTCTGCAGTTATCGCCCGTGTCTCTCGCTTAAGCTTCACGTACTCTTAGGGGAACTATTTTGTGTGCACCACAAGTGTGTGTAAATAGTTTTCGACTTGCATATCGCGTATGGCCGCCCCAAGCGAATACAAAAAATATGTAAGTTTATATTTTGGTCATATTTCATGAATACTATACATGATAGTGCATGTTACAATATGTCCTTTTAAAGACTAATAAATTATCTTTCTAATGATACCTAACAAGTTAGATTATATTCAAAAACAAGCTCAGCAGGTGACTGATATGAAGACAGTTTTAACAAAAATGCATGCAAATCTGCAACACTGTAATATTGCGGTACCCTTCAAAATATGACTGTTACAGCTGTAGAGACCCAATATTTTTCCTGTTAAAAGTCTATTTCATATTTTTGACATGTCCCTGTACCAAATAAAACCAATCTCATACAAAGAATTTCATTTTTTATTCTGCCTAGCTAAAAAATTGGTAGAATTTGAGCTTTACTGTAATTTGCAATGTTAAACTTTGGGGTATGGGGTAAGTTTTGGTCATATTTCACAAAAACTGTAGAATATATTGCATGTTGCAATGTGTCATCTTAAAGAAAAATAAAAAGCCTTTCTAATGATACCAAACAAGTGAGGTTATGTTAAAAAATAAGCTCAGCAGATGACTTACAAGCAGACAGATTTGACGAAAATGCAATTGGGTTGCAAAATGGTGATTTTGCGGTACCCTTCAAAACATGACTATAACAGCTATTCCATCCCTATATTTTTTCTGTTAAAATTCCATTTCGTATTCTAGGGATCCCAGGGATCCCAAGGCTTCTGAAAAATACAGGTTTGTTATCCTGTGGGGGGGGGGGTGCACGTAGACCCCCTCTAGCCCACGGACTAGCTCTTCCGGATAATAAAAATTCATCCTCACACTGTAGTAAGTACATGCAATTTTCTTTGTCGTAGTTTGTAATCGGTAATGCCATGCATTTTACTATAACGAGCATCGAACCAAAGTGAAATGAAATCTTGTAGACGACATTTTCTGTGTTTACAAACAAAAATAGTTCCGGGTCAAAATTGGTAAATACTCATTAACATAAAGGAATGGCATAATGTTTTTGGTATTGCACTGCAGTGCAAATACCGGTAGTACACGCGCGCTTCGATGCAAGTAAACTGTGGTACATATGTAATAATGTGGTACATTTGCTGTAAATAGTTGGTAAACCACTGAAGTGGAATTCCCTGTATACCATAGTATGCTAATTTTGCAAGAAGTGTATCGTGATTAATAGTGTCAAAGGCTTTGGAGAAGTCGAGAAAAATGCCAAGAGTTACTCTGTCTTCATCCATTTGTTTGATTATATAATTTATGAGATTAATTAGAGAAGTTTTGTGCTGTATTTCTTGCGGAATGCATATTGATGTTCATAAAATTCATCATTTTTTTCAAGAAAATTTATCAAGCGAGCGTTGACTATTTTTTCCAGCACTTTACTTAGTAGAGGCAAAAGTGAATTACTTGGATTTTTGGTGGACCCATTCTTAAAGACCGGTATCACTTTTGCTGTTTTTAGTAAATTAGGGAAAGTACCTGATAGAAAAGACTGGTTAAAAATATAAGAAAGCGGTTTTGTTATTCACAGTTGATGCATCAATTGGAAGTCTGGCTGGCATTCCATCATGACCACAAGCTTTTTCTTGGATCAAGTGTGCTAATCGTTGCTTTAACCTTTGATTCGGTTGTAGGCGTCATGAAAAAGGACATTAAACTGGGTTCTTGAAGTTAATCTGTATAACTGCTACTTGTTTTGGTGATGTTATTGGCAAGATCAGGTCCTATTTTGACAAAATAGTTATTCAACGTTTTTGTTCTACACAATTTATGGATGTGCACAGACTCTCTGGCAGAGATCTAACTGCATTTTTACTCTGACTTCCAAGTACACTGTTGATAGTTTTCCATATCTTATTGCTATCATTTTTGTATTCAGTAAAAGTATTACTGCAGTATATATTTTTAGCGTTCCTGAGAACAGCTAACAATGTATTTCTATATTTTTTATACTTGCTAACAACAGCAGAGGTAAAGTTTGATTTGAGTACCTTACAATACAATTTATGCTTGGTATTGATAGACTTTTTGATTGGTTTTGTAATCCATGTCGTTTTCGAATTTTATTATTGCTAACTGTTTTGGTAATAAGTGGTGCATGTCTGTCACTTATTTCACTGAAAATGGAATGAAACTTTTCGTATGCTAAATTTACATCACTGCACTAAAAAAACACAATCCAAATTTGAATTTCTAAGATCCTCACTTAAGTTGAGGGCATTGTAAGAATTGTAATTTCTATATGTAATCTTATTTTTAAAACTTGGTTTGATTTTGAAGTTTTCAAAAAGAGCAAATACAGGGAAATGATCAGAAATATCGCTAAGTAATGTTCCAACCCTAATTAGAATACAATCAGTCCTATCGATGCTGTGTTGGTACAAAATGTCAAGCAAGCTTTTTTAAATTTCACACAGGTCAAAGTTTGGTATTATACACACTGTCAAATCTCCCGGTCTTCCATTGTGTTGCTCTCGGGCCTGATCTTGTGTACAAGTATCACTTTCAGGAGCGTCATTTGATCGAAACTCATGTTCAACTACATCAGAGTCAGAGCAGTCACCGTCTCTACTGGCATGCAGTGAGTGACACTGTAAATTGGCAGTAGCAGGGCAGTAGTTGTATTAACTTTGATAATTGTGACAATATTTTGTTCAGTTTATAGCACTGCGATGTTGTTCTTCTCCATACATCATGTTGAACTGTCTATACATCTTGCACACAGCAGTGTATGTGTATCGAGCATTTATATCATTGACAAATTACTTTCAGTCTGGACTTTAATTCAATCATCAAAAGTATTCATGTATGCAGGCTTTGTCGCCAAACTAATTGTGTGTTTCAGCATGTTGTAGAGAGACAGCAAGAAACTGCATTTGAACATTGCATAAAAATATTTAAATAACTACCAACAGTTGCAGCTTCTGCCCCATTACGAAGCCTACTTGTTTTTGTTTCCATAAAATCTATGGCATTTATGCGTTTTTAGATTTTTTCATCACAAAAGTCTTGAACGTGACAAAACGGTTCTAGATTTTGTTCAATTATTACTAACATTAGAACCATTGAATGACATCAATATGTTACTCATTTTTCATCGAATTACCAAGCTACCAGGCCTTTGATTCGGAAAATGTAAAAAGTGAAGGGGAACCGAAATATTTTCAGCCCCCTCACCTTTTAAAAGAGCAAACCTTTCAAGTCCCCCCTCTACTATCCCCCAGAAGTTTTGAAACCCCTCTTCTTCACAATCTTTTGACAACGCAGCCTAAGAATAACTTTGATTTCATGACGGGGATCGTAATCAGCAACAGAACTGAATCGACAACTATAGCTGCCAATCTAATCCCCGGCGGAGCTTAGGCAGGGACTGCACCGGCAATGACTCCACTTGAGGCGTTGCCGGTTAATCAACATGCTCCTGTGCACCATGCAGAGCTAATATGTCACAATCAGCTGGTGTCTAGAGTCGCTCACAGCCCAATCCCTCGCCTGCTACGCATTGTGACCGATATAGCCCTGTTCTCTGTGAGCTGGTGCAGCCTGCTACGCTGGCTGCGGAAGTGCGAGGCTTCGCCAACTCAGCCGGCTCTTGCTGAGCCAGGCCATAAAAGTGCGCAGCCAGTGAGGAGCATTTAGAAAGTCTCAGCTACCGTCTTGGCGAAGCAAGCGGACCGGGCAAGCGGCAACTCTGTAATTTCAGACTCAAAGGTCGCAAGACCACATGTATGTCGCTGAGACAGTAGCGTCAAATGCCACTTTCGTTTCCGCCGTGGTATGCATTAGAAAAAGGGGCATACCAACTTGAGGCGGCCGCTTTGTATCGAACCATACGTAACTATGGTATAACCCCCCCCCCAAAAAAAAAAATAGAAAAGTTCAAACACGCTTGCAAAGGAGAAGCACAACTTCATGTGTATTGGCGTCATCCCTTCCAAATAAACAAGCCTAGTTGTGTATGTGCACCACTTCAAATGAGCGCCACGTTCTGTATGTAAATCCAGTTGTGACTATAAATACATTTATAAATATATTTACAAAGTGACTATCTTGTTTCGAAAACGACGATATATATATACACAATTTTCCGAGTACAAAAAGCCAAGTCGAGGCTGAATGTACAATTTTCGAAGTCGAGTCTGTGTGTAAAACTTCCCAGCTGTAGCTAAGACGAGTATGATAATGCAAAATTTTGCAGCTGAATGAAATCGAGGCTATATATAAACCGTTTTGCAGCTGAATGTAAACCTTTGCAGCGGCTTGACATAGAGGCTCTATATCAAATTTTTGCAGCTGTATTAAATCGAGGTTGAATGCAAACTGTATGAATCGTATGTATGTATGTATGTATGTATGTATGTATGTATGTATGTACGTACGTACGTACGTATGTATGTATGTATGTATGTATGTATGTGCGAATGTATGTGCGTAAATGTGTATGAATGTATTCTACATGTATGAATGAATACGCTATGTGCGTGTGTGTGGTTTATGTGTATGTACATGTATGCAAACATATGTGTAGCCAATGTATATATTAGCCAATGTATTATTTATATCTATATATCTATATATATATATATATATATATATATCAGGTGCCACCAACTGGTAAATATAATCAATTTCGCAAAATCATCACAAAACATGTTTTGAAGACTGATATATCAAGTTTACTTATTTTTGAACTTGACCTAAAATTTGGAGGGGAAAGTACAGCTGTTCGTAACTGCCCTCTGCCTGGCATACACGGAAAATGTTCCATCCCACTGAATTTTGATGCCCAAGCAAACGTTTACATATAGCCTCGATTTTACACAGCTGCAAAATTGTATATGCAGCTTCGATTTCATACAGCTGCAACAGTTTACATTCAGCTTCGATTTCATACAGATACAAAATTTTACATTGTCAGACTCGTCCTGCTGACAACTGGGAAGTTTTACACTGACTCGATATCGAAATGTACATTCCGTCTCGACTTGGATATATTGACTCGGAAAATTGTGTATATACATCCTTCTTTTCGAAACAAGATAGTCCCTTTCTAAATGCAGCTGGATTTACATACAGAACGTGGCGCTCAAAATGGTGCACATGCACAACTAGGCTTGTTTATTTGACAGGGATGACGCCAATACATATTAAGTTGTGCCTGCCTTTTGCAAGGCTTAGCGTGTTTTTGTACTTTTTCTATTAGGGGGATTCGATGCACAACGGCCGCCGTGGTATGCCCTTTTCTTAATGCATACTACGGCGGCTGTTGCGTATCGAACCAAACGTAACTGTGGATTGTACGTTTGCTACAGGCAGCAAGTGTTTTCTGAGCACATAAGTGAAAGTGGCATTTGACGCTATGCGGCAGTCGATGTCAACCCCCACCCTCCCCACCTCGGGGCATAGTGGGGGGATTTGGAAATTAATCTTATGAAATTTGTCAAATGCCCCACCCCTGGGGGCAAGACAATCCGGAAAATCCCCACCTAAAACAAGTAAATCCCCCACCCCAATGGGTGGGACATTCTTAAATTCTGCACTTGTCCGTGAAAGTGAGTAGGGGGATCAAAATGAGGCAATTGCCCCACCCCCTAAGGCATAGTTTCATGGCAAACACAGTCTTATCCCCCACACTTGTCCCGTATCGCCCGAGGTGGGGTCCCTCGGGGATTACATTGACTGCTGCTCTACTGCCCCAGCTACATACATGTGGTCTTGCGACTTTAGAGTCTGATTTAATATATTACAGAGTTGTCGCTTGCCCGGTTCACTTGCTTTGCTAAGACGGTAGCTGAGACTCTTTCACAGCCCCTCACTGGCTGCGCACTTGTATGGCCTGGTTGCCCATGCATCGCCGGGATTAGATCGGCAGCTGTCGTTGTCAGTTCAGTTCTATTGCCGACTACGACCCCCGTCGTAAAATCAAAGCTATTCTTAGGTTGCATCGACAAAAAATGGTGAGGAAGGGGATTTCGAAAATTCTTGGGAATAGTAAAGGGCTCTT
The DNA here is from genome assembly GCA_001465055.1 of Ptychodera flava. Lineage (NCBI taxonomy): Eukaryota > Metazoa > Hemichordata > Enteropneusta > Ptychoderidae > Ptychodera > Ptychodera flava. The sequence continues at coordinate 473,516 of LD342818.1, read as the reverse complement.
TTAAGGGCAGAGCCTCCCTTTAAAAGGGCGCGCAGCTATGGCGGACCAAACAGGCAACACGCGGGCACACGTTCCAGAAAATGCCACTGTTTAGTTTTTTCGGTAGCAAAAACGCAGACAGACTACCAAGCGGTCAGCGCGAAGCTGCTGCCGATCGTTATATTAAAATGCCAACGCGACTGGGAGACGATTTTAAAAGAAATTCGAGTGTTGGTGGTGGGGAATCAATGACCGTTGGCGATTTGAATAGACCGTCAATCAAACGCTTGCATAAACTTTGTTTGCAGGATTAGCAAAAGGTGCCAAAAAGTTGAGATCAGTTTGTGTAATTAATGTTAGAAATCAAACATCGTACTGGCCAAGTGTTTGACTGAGAGGAGAACTCCACTAATGCAAGAAGCTGAGATTGAAAATTGCGGCTTTAAAAGGGGAAGGGGGCTGAAAATATTTTGGTTCCCTTTCCATTTTTACATTTTTCGAATCAAATGCCTGGTAGCTCTGTAATTTTCAATGAAAAGTAAGTAACATTTTTATTTCATTCAATGCTTCTAATGTTAGTAATTATTGAACAAAATCTAGAATAGTTTTGTCTCATTTAATGCCTTTTGTGGCGAAAAAATCTTAGCCTAGATTCTAGTTCGTCCGCTTGCCTCCGTACCTCCGACCCACTACCGTCCCGTGAGCAGTATTTCGAGCTAGAGTTGTAAAAACTGCTCATTTGAATGTCAATGGTCACCAACTGAGACCATGACGTCACTAGCGTCCCTTTCAAAGTCAATCACTGAAAATGACCCTCTCATGATTGGCCTATGACTTGGTTGGGCAGAGCTAATTAATATGACGTCAAATATGTTAATTGTGTTGACACTGCAGCTCTGCCCAATCAAGTCATAGGCCAATCATGAGAGGGTCATTTTCAGTGATTGAAAGGGACGCTAGTGACGTCATGGTCTCAGTTGGTGACCATTGACATTCAAATGAGCAGTTTTTACAACTCTAGCTCGAAATACTGCTCACGAGACTAGACGGTAGTGGGTCGGAGGTACGGACGCAAGCGGACGAACTAGAATCTAGGCTAAAAAAATCTAAAAACGCGTATATGCTATAGTTTTACGGAAATAAAAACAGGTAGGCTTCGTCAGGCCAAAAACATAAATTGTGCTGTTCCTATAACATGGTTTTCAAAAATAGGGTAGGTAGGTCGGCACAGATTTTTTCCCAAAATATTTTTATTTTTAAGTATGCACTTTTCAGGGGTTCAGGGCGATTAAACACTTGCCTCAACATTTCCAGAAAAACGTACCATACATATAAAGGAATAAAAATATAGAGGACGTCCTCGTTCAAGCAAAAATCAAATGCCAGGTAACGAACACGTGAATTTTACTTCCGTGTTTACGTAGCTCTAAAAAGTTTAGGGTCAGCAAAAAATAGGGTAGATCGGATTATCGGAACAGCACAATTTTTTTCTTTGGCCTAATGGGGCAGAAGCTGCAACTGTCGGTAGTTTTTTAAATATTTTTATGGAATGTTCAGTTTCTTGCTGTCTCTCTATAATATGCTGAAATGCACAATATTCAGTTTGGCGACAAAGCCTGCATACATGAATACTTTTCATGATTGAATTAAAGTCCAAACTGAAAATAATGTGTCAATGATATAAATGCTCGATACACATACACTGCTGTGTGCAAGATGTATAGACAGTTCAACATGATGTATGGAGAAGAACAACATCGCAGTGTTATAAACTGAACAAAATATTGTCACAATTATCAGTTAATACAGCTACTGCCCTGCTACTGCCTCCTTGCAGTGTCACTATCACTGCATACCGGTAGAGACGGTGATATTTCTGACTCTGATGTAGTTGAAGAAGAGTTTCGGTTAAATGACGCTCCTGAAAGTGATACTTGTACACGAGGTCGGGCCAGAGAGCAACACAAAGACCGGGAGATTTGACACTGAAAGTGAAGGGATTCTTAGCTCAACATTCTTATATATCTATGATTGGGACGTATCATTCTATTTGTAGGTGGTACGTCCAGATCATTATATAAGAGTGTTAAGCTAAGAATCCTTTCACTTCTTCTGTCTGATGATTGCAGGATGCATGGAACTTAAGTAACAGATATCATTACGCTGTACTTGAAGTAATTTTGTGTTATTATTATTTATAATACTCTGCTTTAGCATCGAGCAATGTAATTTCCCTCGAGGACCCAGTGTTGCAGCCAGGAATTTCAGATCAGGGGAAACTGTGTCCCACTAACATTTGTTTTTGGGGACATTTTGTAAATTTTGGGGACAACAACCAGTTGTCAATCAAATTTTACATTAGTTTCACTGAACAAAATTCAAGCTACCAGGACCACGTCGCTATGCTTGAATTTCAAGCAATTGAACCAGTATCCCATATCTGCCGCAAATCAGAGCTCAGACGGGCTACAGTCAAGCAAATTATGATATCAAGTGCAGCGTTTTAACTACTTTTAATCATACAGCTAACTCCGAAAGTACGTTGTGTAAGCCTCAAAATAATCAAGATCATCGTCAGTAACAGAATATTACTTGTAGACTACACCCGTCACAGTCGACTCACGAGTGCGCCCGAGGTGTCCGGCAATCTCTGAACCTGGTCACAGAGAGTACGGTTACACATTGTCGAAGATTGAAATATGGACTCACCAGAGTGCTCGAACGGCAACACGTACCATGAGCGAAGCATACTGCCAACAGTGAACGCCCCATAGTACGCAAGAGGCTGCCTAACAATCTCAGAGTGCTCTAACTGCTAAGCAGTGAGCGAAATACGCAAAATGTATACAATGTGCCATCCCGGTTATCACCATAATGGCTTTATGGCAATCTCTGAACTTGGTCACAGAGATTACGGTTACTCATAGTCGAAGATCGAAATATGGACTCACCAGAGTGCTCGAACGGCAACACGTACCATGAGCGAAGCATACTGCCAACAGTGAACGCTAAGCAGTGAGCGAAATACACAAAATGTATACAATGTGCCCTCCCGGTTATCACCACAATGGCTTTATGAAAATCCCTCTCTTTATACATTTTCTGTGTGTTCTATCTCTAAAATATGTGTGATTGTGTAAATTGATTTTTTTTACATTTTGTGCCTCATACCTACATGACAGTGAAACATACTTGTCTTCTGTGACAAGATCAGGCCAGAGAGCAACATACGGAAGACCCGGAGACTTGAAAAGTTATAAGGGATTTTTGTATTGTGGCATATGGGAATAATCAAATATTGAAGAAAAAAGATAGGGTCACAATGCTTGATTTTCTAAATTTTCACTTTCTCATCGTAATATAATACAAAAGAAAAACTTTGAACAGTAAAGACTTTATAATTAAATAAAAAATGTGACTAAATGGAATTATTTATTATTTTTAACCAAATTTATCATTATTAAACCTAAAATTTCAGAGATTAAACTTTTATGTAATGGAATTTTTTTAAAATCCCAGTATTGTCAATTTTGAGTAGCATCTAAGTCATATATGTCTTGTACTTTAGAAACAATGTTTGGTAGGTCACTGTGCTCTGTTTTGTTACAATTTGGAAATTAGCCAGGAATTCACAATTTGCATACTCTCTCACGGTTGTCATTTTGTTTGCTCTTCAGCAGGTGCCATTGACCTGGCCAGAGTACGATTAACTCAAGTCGGTTCAGATTGATCAATCCAAAAGGTTCACTGATGCGTTTAAAATGAATCAATTTAAGAACGTGCCCCAGGAATATGGTTCTACGCTCTGCTAATAACAGGTAGTGTTGAATATCTGTGAGCAGAACTGCGCAATACATAGTTATTTTTCTGCGCGCACATCCCTTACAAACATGCAGGCTTGTGACAGTTGGGGACTTGAAAATTTTTGATCATATAGAGGGGGATTTGTAATTGTTTTGAGGGTACTGAGAGGATCTGAAAAAATAAGATTCCAATCACGATTCCTCCAGCAACCCTGATCATTATTTGTGAAAGCAGCCTAAGCTACCCCTGCTCATTTTTACCATAGAGCTGTATGGAGCTGTATTGAATTGCCATTAAATTTTACCTAGTATGATTTTTAAGCTTCATGATGGCTGCTGTTCGATCTACCAAGAATTGAACAAATATGAATTTCATCTTTAAAGATACTCGATTCTGCGGCAAATTTATAACAGCTGGAAATAATCTATGCACAGCTGGGTGTTGTGAACTGCCACACCTCTGAAACCAATCTGTGACAGCTACGTGCAGATTTAAAGGTTTGGTAAGGGTTGGTAAGATTAACTATGTGAAAGTTCGAATAGTTCTGTTTCCAAGTACCAAAGTGTAAAGGTATATTTGATACAGACTAAAGTATTTCCCTCGCGAAACATGAAATAAAGCCACTGTTTATAATGCCGCAGCAGATTCGGGTCGACATGAGATCATTTGGTTTAGACAAACAAATATCTCAATGTCAAGAAGAATAGTTTTCGGCGCCCACGAAATACAGGTGTTCTATCAAGATCGGAAAATCGTTTGAATATTGTCTAACACTTTCTTCGAGTTTGTTTTCGATTAATATTTACGCCAAGGCGAAGGCGACAGTGAACAGCTAAAGTCACTACCCTTACTGTGTGAAAACATAAATTATATATGATATATCGTTTTAAGATTGCAATGCAAGGGGCGTATGCAAACTGTAGGAGGTTCCGTCATAAATCACGAATGAGATAACGAGAATGCCGTTATCTGCAGTGCGATATGTTCATTAACAGGTCGGATCAGTGGGAAGTGGACAGGTACACCTAGTTTTTCACGAAACGACCTACACTTGTCTAAGTCAAGATGGAACTTCATCGATAAAGGAAAGGTACAATTTGCTTTTTCTGTAACGGGAAAAGTTCAGGCTCTAATTTTGTACTTTTTAGTGCTTTCAGAGACGTTTGTAGCCAATCCGAAGTAAATACAAAAACGTATATTTTAATTATGTTACAGAAATGTCAATAGAAACTTAACCCTCAAACGGAGGTCACAAAGGCGAGGTAGGTTTAATGGTTATGGTTCTTTTTGCTTTCAGATATGTTAAAGCTTTCTCTCAGTATCGCTTTTTATTTTTACATACGTAACAAGGGCCATTAGATAACGTAATTAATGATGCCATTTACATCAAGCGTCAATTTAGTGTTTTCCCCTTTGATTTACTGTATCATAATTAATGCGTCTCTCTTTAAAACATATGGTGTTCTGGTCGGGCTGTGTCACAACTATCTTGTAAACGGACGATTTTCTTTATGTTAAAGCGTTCTCTGTGTCTCGTTCATTTTATACGATTTCTACCTACGTACCAAAGGCCGTAAAAAATGGTGACAAATGATTCAATTCACATCGAGTGTCAATTTAGTGTTTTCCCATCTGGTGTACTATGATTATCAGTGTTGACGAATCTCTCTTTAAAACATAATGTATTCTGGACGAGCTTTGTCATGTCTAGCTTGGTAAAGGGTGATTTCTTGTGAGTCATATACGTGTGTGTCGGAAAAAAGACCATAGAGAAAATACGTATACTAGATTGAACGTATGACTCAAATGTTTTAAAATATTGTCATCGACAGAATGAACCCATAGTTCCACCTACCTACCGTGGCCGTGGGAAGAGATATCGGCTTGTCATGTTGTTTTTCTCACACAGCTGACCGCTCAATTAAAGCAATGCAATTCACCAGGAGGATTTATACCTCTCGGCTCCTGTAGAGAGTCAAGCCAAGAACACGAACGCCCTACGTATGAAAACTGAATGCTCGCTTTGATTAAAAAACAGGAAAAACGCTAGCCTAGAAGTTACACACCATACATTTTCAAGATGGTAGCCACCATGACAGTCAACACAGAAGACTGGAAAGTTGAGATCTCCCAAATGTTTTGTGTCTTGCTCTGGCAAACCAAATGAAAAGCTTTCCTAATTATAAAGTATTCTAACTGAAGTGATATGTGCCAAGGTGAGCGTTAGATCGTTGTAAAGTACTTGAGGGACATATTTAATTAGTTTCTGCTGAAAAGATAGTTATACTGGGTAAAACAACTCCATAAAACACTGTACAAATCTAGGTTTATTGCAGGGTCATCAAAGTGTTCAACAACAGAATTATCAAAGATCATGACCTCTGTTCTTTCTACCATAAAACGGGGACCTCAAACATACTTTTCCCATAGTGGCATAACTCAAATGAGGATATTAAACATCCCAAGGAACTCATAGGTCATTTGAAATTGATATCACTTTCAAAGATAGCATCTATAAAACTATTTGATTTTTCTACCCTGCACACGATAAAACCACACAATAAACTGAAACAACGCTTGAAAAACATCATTAATCAAGCTTTTTTCTACAAAAATACCGTCAAGGACAGTGTGCTCACATTTGGTTTGAATTGGTCCATTCAAGAAATATTTGAATCAGAAAAACAAGAATTACAAAAGTAAGTAAGGTCCTAAAGGAGGTCAACTTTAGGAACACGCATAGCAGAGGAATGTTTCAACACAGGTCTGCCAATATGTATCAGTTCATGAACAATGACAGGAAATGATTCAGTCAGTGGAATAGGCTGTTTCAGTTACTGTCACCACTCCCACACATAGAAAGTGCACTGTATACAAATGAGGTTATGCCACAGAACCTCTGCCTTACTTTTGTGTAGGCTGTTACAGTTACTGCCACCACTCCTATACATTTACAGGATTTTCCCTTTTTCTTACATTATTTGCATATTTTTGACACTGACATGTTACTTTGAACAAATTCACGGACATACATCCGCACATACAAACTAAAATTATTATTATTATTATTATTATTATTATTATTATTATTATTATACTTTATTTAACGAGGGTAGTCTGATTTACAAAATGAATTGTAATTGCCATAAGAGCCCTCTAAAATAAGCCCATTGTCATACAAAGAGAAAACATACATGGAAAAAGTATTGAATTAGGAACATTGGATAAATAAACAGATTATAAATAGATATGCGAAACTAAAATGTAACAAAGGTCCAACAAGACACAATCAATCCAAATCAGAGCCCTCATCAATGAACTTGGCATACAGATAATTACGTAATGTAGATTTAAAGGATAACAAAGTTTCACAGCTAAGAACGTACAAGGGAATAGCGTTCCAAATTTTAACAGCTCGATAAGCGAATGATATTTGACCCATAGCAGTTCTAAATGACGGCTTGTATAAATTACCATCACTAGTGTTGCGCGTATTTAAATGATGCATACCTATGAGAGGATGGAATAAAGGAATAATAGGAAGGTGCGAGATTGTGTAGAGCTTTAAAAGTCATTACAGCAGTAAAATAAGTAATACGAAAGTCTATAGGCAACCAATGGAGACTAGTGAAAACAATTCGTGAGGAAACAGATGTATCGACACCTAAAATAACCCTGTTCTGGAGTATATACAATTTCTGGAGATTTGTTTTGGAAGTGTTACCCCAGACAGTGCAACAATAATCGACTACAGAAAGATATAACGCATTGTAAACCAAGAGTAGTGCATTTCTCTGAGTGAAAGGGCGCAGTTTTCGCAAAATTCCAATTCTCATAGACAAAGTCTTACATAGCTTATTAATGTGATCATCCCAACTTAAGATGTTGTCAATTTGCACACCTAGAAGTGTATGAGTAAAAACATTTACAATTGGAGTGTTGTTGATTTGAATAGTGAAAGGGGCATCAGAACCAGTAAAAAGCTTGATTTTTTGACGTGATGCAACAACCATACATTTTGTTTTAGTGGTATTAATTGGCATAGCATTGTTGGAAACCCAGTTTGAAACTGGTATAAGATCCTCTTTCAAACTGAAGTTGACATTTTCTATGGTAGCCCCGGAAACACACATGGTCTGGTCATCTGCAAACATTTCCAAATTGCTCCCATTGAGACACATTGGAAGATCATTTATGAAAATTAAAAACAGAAGTGGTCCCAGTATAGAGCCCTGTGGGACTCCACAAGTAACTGATAACACGTCAGAGTTTTCAGACATATAACTGACAAGCTGGTTTCTACCGGTCAGGTAGGAGCGGAACCAATTTAAAGGTGACCCAGTTACACCATAAGTAAAAAGTTTCTTAAGCAACATGTAATGATCAACAACATCGAAAGCTTTACACAAGTCTAAAAACATTAAGCCACTGTACAAACCCTGATCCATATTGCTGAGAAGTTGATCGGTTAACTTAAGCAGAGCAGTATGACATGAGTGTAACTTTCTAAAACCAGATTGAGAGTCAACAATTAAGTTATAACTGTACAAAAAAATTGTACAAACTGTTGTAAACATGTTTCTCTAAAATTTTTGATAGAATAGGTAAAAGAGAAATAGGCCTATAGTACATACATACATACATACATACATACATACATACATACATACATACATACATACATACATACATACCTTACATACATACATACATACATACATACATACATACATACATACATACATACATACATACATACATACATACAGCAAACAGACAGACAGACATACATACATACATACATACAGACAGACAGACAGACGCAACTGACTCACCATATAAGCTTTCCTTGGAATTAATACATGTATTGAATTGACCCTTCATGTACCCTTACTAGATTTCCAGAAGATCGCCCTCTATCTTTCTTAAGGCCCTCTGACTCAAAGGTCAAGAAACTTCTTGATAAAACAATTATTAAAAGGTTAAAGATTAAATTACACCCACGCAGACACGTTTTTCTTCCACTGTCTTAAAAGCAAGTAGACATGCCACGTGGATCTCACAAACGATCCAGCCAAAAGTAGGACTGTAGGCGCAACGATGTAAGTTTATTTCCTTTTATAGTGCATTTCTGGTTATTTCCTTTTATGCTTCTCCTCAGAGGGTCTATCACCGCTCACCTTCTCTATTTTCTAGGTAAAACAAAACTTGTGCCTTTAATGCATTTGCCCTAGATGATGTTGATTCTCTGGCTGTGGGTGGAAATGTTAGGTGATGTATTCAGGTCACTGGGGAAATTAGCGGTTTTCACATGAAAAATCTCATTCATCTTCTCCAGGTCCTCTAAAAAGGACAGAAAAAATGCCCAGAAAACTTCGGAAAAATCACAAATTTTTGAGAGCGATTTTCAAAAATATGTAAGTTACAAAAGAAATGACAGAATTCCACCGAGTTTTCACTGTTTACAAGGTTGTCTTTCTGTCTTGCGATTTGCGCATGTGAAGTATTTTTTCAGCCAGTTGTTGATTCAGAATCGAGCGTGATTCCAAGACAATCAAAACCTGTTCGCATGAGCCGATGTCCGCGCTCTCCAAAAAATGACGTCATTGCTCATTAACCTCCCCCCTATAGAAAGTTATACGGCTATAGGAAAGTTGTTTGTGCGTCAACGTTTACCACTACAACAACCAATAACATTTGGAGGCGACCCAACCATGTACATGTCATGGAAAAGATCATTCGAAGCCAGTGTAACAACGGCCTGCATACAGACATCTGAGTAACTGGACTTCCTGCATAAATACACGCAGGGAGATCTGCAGAAATTCGTCGAAGACCATCTACAGCGATATGTAGACGACCCAGACAAGTCATATAGAGAGGCTTGGATAGAACTAGAAGACAGATTCGGCAACTCTGCAGTCATCAACGCAGTAATCCTGGAAAGATTGAAGTCCTTCCCGAAAGTTAAACCAGACGAAGGCAAAAAGCTACTCGAACTCTCATACTTATGTTCTAACACAGAGGCACACATGAGAAAACTCCCTGACCTTTTGTCCCTCAATACACCACAGGAACTCAAGCCCGTCATGGAGAAGTTACCAAGATTAGTCCTCAACAAGTGGAGAAATAACGTGGCATCATACAAACGACGCCACAAAACATTTCCTCCATTCAAGTTCTTCACAGACTTCCTGAAAGACACAGCAAAAGCAGCATGCGACCCTGATATTCCAAGACAAGACGACACACCTCCTGGAACAAGTAAGTCAAAATCCAGTCAACAAACGAAGACCAGGGTGCGTGTACACGCAACGAAATCATCAAATGAAGAAAAACATTGTCTCTTCCATGAAGCTACAGGACCTGACCTGAAAAATTGCAAGGCATTTGCAAAGCAACCAGTTGCTGACAGAATCGAGCTGTGTAAGAAGAAAGGCTTATGCTTTAAATGCACATAGAAACATCTCACCAAGGACTGCACATCGACCATCGAATGTGCCATATGCAAGAGCAAGAAACACATCACCTGTCTCCACGCTACACCCGGTGACAGATCTAGGCAGAAAGCAACCAAAGACAAACAAGAAGATAAAGAAAAGGAAACCCAAGAAGCTACAACAAAATGCATCAGACTCATGAAATGCCCAGTTTGGTAAGATAGTCCTCGCAAAGATGTATACACAAGACCGACCAGCAGACTTCCTAGAAACGTACGTAGTCCTAGACGACCAGTCCAATGCCTGTATGGGTGACAGCCACCTCTTCGACGCACTGAAGATACACGGCCCAGACCTTGAATAATAACTGTCGACATGCAATGGCAAAGGAAAACTCATAAAGGGACGACGTAGCAACCACGTCATCATAGAACCACGTGACGGAAAGAAAAAATTCTCTCTTCCCGTCTTGCTAGAAAACAACAACATACCGAGCGACAAGAACGAAAACCCACACCAGATATTTGCAAGGCCTTCAAACATCTGAAGCCCATCATCGATTACATTCAGAACCGAAAAAGAACGTTGAAATTCACCTCCTCATCGGCAGAAACTGCCCAGAACCACTGAAAGTCAGAGAAATAAGAAACAGACCTGTAAACTCGCCTTGGGCTCAACGCACCGACCTAGGGTGGACAATTTCAGGCGAACTGTGCCTAGAGACAGCAAGAGGTGTAATCCGCACTTCAGTACACCGTACGACTGCAACCCTCAATGGCTACGACGAATCAGCGCTCGAATGTAATCATCACATCAAAGACATAATAAGCCTGAAACCCGTCAACTTCGGCACCACCGTCTTCAAGCGGACACCTTACAACGAACAAAAGGCACACTCCGTTAAAGACAAGCAATTCCTGGACATCATGCAACGAGAAGTCCATGTGAATGAGGAAGGCAATCTAGAACTTCCTCTCCCCTTCAGGCAAGACCCGAAGAAATTACCGGACAACCAATAATCAGCTCTGAACCGATTCTACAATCTACAGAACCAACTTCAGTGTAAACCACAAATGATGAAAGAATACTTTCAGTTTATGAAGAAAATAATGGAATGCAACCACGCAAGTCCCGTTCCAGAAGATGAAACAGATGCCGACAACGCCTGGTACCTACCACACTTCGGTGTCTACCATCCCAAAAAATAGCAGATCAGAGTAGTATTCGACTCTAGTGCAAAGTGCGACGGAGTCTCCTTGAACGACACATTTCTTCAGGGACCTAACCAAATGAACAGCCTCCTTGGTATCCTCCTACGAGTCCGACGCGAGCAGACAGCAGTAATGGGTGACATAGAACAAATGTTTCACAGCTTCCACGTCAACAAAGAACACAGAGACTATCTGCGCTTCTTTTGGTTCAAAGACAATGACCCCACAAAACCAGTAATTCAGTACAGAATGAACGTACACCTGTTTGGCAATGTCTCCTCACCAGCCATTGCTACCTTCGGACTGAGAAAGATCGCTGAAGACGGCGTATCTACATATGGAGAAGACATGAAAGAGTTCATTGACAAGAACTTTTACGTCGACGACGGACTAACCTCAGCACCAGATGCACAGAAAGCTATCAGTCTCATCAATAGAACAAGAGACCTATTGGCGACCAGAAACGTGAACTTCCACAAGATCGTTTCTAATAACGAAGAAGTCATGACAGCACTTCCAAACGAAATACGAGCCAAAGATCTACAGAGTTTGGATTTCAACCAAGACACCTTACCGACACAGAGATCATTAGGGGTCAAGTGGTCTCTAGAGACAGACGAATTCACATTCGAAGTAGTCTTGAAGGAAAAGCCTTTCTCACGGCGGGGAGTACTGGCGATCGTCAACTCAATATACGATCCACTAGGTATACTCGCACCACTTTCCATAGAAGGAAAACTAATACTACGAGGCCTCATGACAGAAACTAAAGGACGCAACTCATCAAACCTTTGATGGGACGAAACATTACCAGAGAAATATTTGCCCAGATGGACACGCTGGTGCAACAACCTCAACTACATCACAAAGATACAGCTATAGCGATGCTACACTCCACCAACCTTCGGACCAATAAAGAAAACTTAGTGTCACATTTTCTCTGACTCCAGCAATGAAGCCATAGGTGCTGTAGCGTACTTGCGGTTGACTAACCATGAAGACAACGTCAACGTTTCATGCATACTTGGCAAGGCAAAGGTAAACCCGACCAATGCAGTCTCAATACCTCGCCTAGAACTGTGTGCAGCCGTCCTAGCGACAGAACTCGCACAGAAGATCACATCAGAAATCGGCCTGAACATCGACAATGTCATATATCACACGGACAGCGAAATCGTCCTTGGATATATAAACAACAGCTCGAATCCCATCAGCCGGACGAACCCATTCATCGATGAAAAAGGACTCATCCGCGTTGGACGAAGACTTCGCCAATTTGACCTTGACTTCTGCAGCCGACACCCCATCATCCTCCCACAGGACAACCACATTTCACGACTTATCATTGATCATGTACATCGACAAGTACAACATCAAGGCAGAAAACTCACTCTGTCAAACGTCAGAGCTATTGCTATTGGATCATGGGTGTACATGACATGGTAAGAAGTATAGTACACAAATGTGCGATATGTAGAAGACTGAGAGCAAAACCACTCACTCAACTCATGGCCGACCTACCGTTGGACAGAACAGAGAAAACCCCACCATTCACCAATGTCCAAATGGACGTATTCAGAGCTGGTACGTCTGAAGCAAAAAGATGGGAAGTTATCCTTGTCTGTCTCTACACAACAGCAGTACATATAGAAGTAATAGACTCCATGGACACTTCAGCCTTTATCAACGCCCTACGCCGCTTCATAGCTATACGCGGCAACATCAAGAAACTCCGATGTGACCAGGGCACCAACTTCATCGGCGCAAAGAACGAACTTCAGGCAGCAGCCAAAGAACTGGATCAAGACCGCATCAAGAAATTCCTTACAACAAAAGACTGTAAGTGGATTTTCAACCCACCTCAACGCATCCCATTTTGGCGGTATATGGGAACAACAAAGTGGTACCATCAGACGCGTTCTGGACTCCATGCACTATAAACTAGGCAAGCAACAATACACACATGACTTGCTGACAACTCTCATGGCAGAAGCCAGCGCCATCGTCAACTCCTGACCTATAGCAACAGTATCATCAGATGCAAACGATCCCTAAGCTCTCACCCAAAACATGCTACTAACCGTGAAGACTCAATCACCGACCCCACCACAAGGCTTATTCGTTCAACAAGACCTCTACAGTAGAAAACGTTGGTGACTCATACAGTATCTAGCTGATTGATTCTGAATACGATGGAGAAAAGAATATCTACAAAACCGTCAGCCACGACCAAAATGGAACAAATCTACAATCAATGTCAAAAAGGAGACGTGGTTCTTTTGAGAGAGAAAGAATATGCAAGAAACAGCTGGCCCCTCGCTCGCATAGTGAAGGTCTATCCCAGCGAGGACAACAAAGTACAAAAAGTAGACGTCATGATCTACAAAGATGGCGAACATCGAACCTATCTCAGACCTGTTAGCGAATTAGTTTTGATTGAAAGTACAAATTGAACTCTGTGATTGAATTCAGTGAACACTATATACGGACTCTCTTAGTATGAACCCTTTCGTATATACTCTTAGCATTTTAGAATTTATTTTGACCTAAAATATTAGTAGGCATTTATTCTATTTGAAATTTATGATTAGTAAAAATTCAGCTTACCGTGCATTTTTAGACGGGGAGTGTGTTGAATTGACCCTTCATGCCCCTTACTAGATTTTCAGAAGATCGCCCTCTATCTTTCTTAAGGCCCTCTGACACAAAGGTCAAGAAACTTCTTGATAAAACAATTAAAAGGTTACAGATTAAATTACACCTACGCAGACACATTTTTCTTCCACTGTCTCAAAATCAAGTATACATGCCACGTGGTTCTCACAAACACTCCAGCCAAAAGTAGGACTGTAGGCGCAACAGTGTAAGTTGATTTCCTTTCATGACTTTCCGATTATTTAGAGGACCATTTTGAATGCAGCGCTTAGATATTTTAGTAGAATTTAGTTCTTTTCTTCCGTTTACTTTGAACTTGATTTACCTCGACTCTCCGATCTACACAATGGATGACATTGTATTTTAATCTCTTTATTTACCCAGTTTTCACCGCTTCTTGAATACATCTACTCTAAACTAAAGCAACTGAGGGTGGTTATTTCTTGGAGTGGTTGGCACTTAGCGGATACAAAAGTAACTGGACTCCGCCACAATACACATACCAAATAAGAGCTAAAAGCGGCTTACGCTGTTAAAAGTATGTAGTCTTAGGTTATAATTCTACATACTTTGATAACAATGCTATGACGCTTTATGTCGATAACGACATCACCACTATGCTTGACCTCCTCATCGACAACATATTTGTCGAATTTAGGGGACGGATTTTCAAACAGTGTACAGGAATACCTATCGGAACTAATTGTGCTTCCTCGTTTGCTGATTTGTTCCTGTACTCACACTTTTAACCAGAATTTTGTCAAACAGAAGATCTCTGTGGCTAAAGCTTTTAACTTGACATTCAGGTACATAGATGATTTACTTTATTTAAATAATTCAAGGTTTGTTGGCTATTTCTTTATGATTTATCCTCCTGAATTAAGGATAAAAGAAACTACAGAATCCCATTCGTTGGCTTCAGATTTGGATACTTTCCTTGAATTTGACTCTAACCGCCACCTTTCTTCTTGGTTGTATTACAAGATAGATGACTTCAATTTTACTATCATCAATTTTCCGCACCATGACAGCAATATTCCAGTGTCACTCTCCTATGGGGTATACATTTCCAAGCTTATTCGCCATGCCAGGGCATGTAGTTCATATGGTGATATGGTGAAAATATCAAAGACCATAACAGATACATCCAAATCAGAACCTTCGTTACAATATTTCAGGAAAAGATAATCATGTAACTCTGGTTTAAACGTCAAGGAGGCTTCACAATTTCGAACACATACGCAGTGGAATTCCAAATTTTCATTGCATGATAAGCAAATGCTCTTTGACACACAGCTGTTGTAAATATTTGTGGCTAAAGGTTACCATAAATAATATTAATACTTGACTGTGCAATACGACAGACCTAATATAGCCATACAACTGGAAATGTTAAAGCTGGCTAGTGCAACTGTCCGAGTTTAACATCATGGTATTCTTGTGTTTTCCCGAATGTCAATGATCTTACTGAATATTGCTGACAATAATAAATGAAATTGTTGTGCTTAAACTTCTTTCAATCAGTCCCTACTAAATGGCAAAGTCAACATAAACATGCACGCGATGTATGACACATACAGAGGCACATTGACATTTCAAGACAGTCTTTCAGAATCTGTATCTTGAATGGAAAACGAGGTATCTGTAAATACGTATAGAGGAAACAATCTTTTTGTGACCAACGGAAATACTCACAAACTTGCACTTGCTTATAATGCTTGATAATGTACAGCACACATGCTTAGTCATACACCCAATGAGAGTTTTGCGTTGAAGTAATCTTTGTCAGTTGGGCTTCTGTTATGTTATGAACTATGTACATAGACACTTGGAACACTGCTGCGTACTCTGACGATTTAATTTTCAAAACAATGCTTTTTGAGCGGCATAATCGACCAAAATATATACTCACCAGAGCCTTCCGTGCAGTGTTGGCTGTCATGGCGGCTGCCATCTTGAAAATACCCACGATGCAACACGTTTTTTATTTCAAAGTGTTTGTTTTCCCATGCATTAGCTTTTTCAACATAGGGTGTCACATGCAAGACGTGGTTCTCTATGGGAACCTTGTACATGATATGGAATCTACTGCCCGCATGTATGTATAAAGAGTTTGAGAACGTTCAGCTATAGCCAGTACAACTATAAAAATTTGATTTGATAAACTATCTCTCCATTTATCTATCCGTCGATCGATCTATTTATCAATCGATATATATATATATATATATATATATATATATATATAGTCAAAAGTAGTTAAACAGTTTAAATTCACTCGGATGGAAATAAATACAGCAATGATGTAAAGTAAAGTCATGCAAGTGCAAGCAATAGATCATTATGGGTTCTCTACGATTGTGTCATATGAATGATGAAGATATTACATCAGCAGGAGTAGTTTATAACAATTGATATACAGCAAAGAAATAACATCATCAAAATCTCCTAGGTGTTCATCAGTTATTTACCAAGGCGACTGTTTCGGGGATTTGAAAACAATACAGTCAACTGCCTCGGCTCCCCAAGCAGTACTGATCAGGTACCACCACACCTTAAGTTATTCTGAGTCTTATGTTATATATGATGTCTTTCGGTGTTACATTGAATTTTTCAAAAAGTTCAGGATGTCTTGACATAGCTTTATGAAACTATCTGATAATTTTAGGTTGTTTTCCTCCTTGAGACAACATCCTGTTGTACAGGCTGGCAACTCTTGGAAGAAAATCTTCTATTAGAAATATAAATTTTTACTATAACCCAAACGGGATTCGAACCCACACACTCACGGCAACATCACCTAGCTGCTAGGCCTCACACAAAACCAGTCGGCCACTGCTTCCAACCCAAAAGAGTTGGTCACAGTAACCGACTTAGATGTTACAAATCTGTGCGGGACCGAGCAACACAGTGTGCATGGAGCAGACGACACACAGACACAGTACACACACATAGTAATCGGAAAAGCACGAAGCTTTTTACTGAGCTGTGTTGCGCGAGCAATGCGAAGATATTCTGACAATACTGTGCCATAAAAAATATACGAAGGGATGTTACTTTCGCGATCTGGCATTCGCACTATAGAAAACTTGAAATCATCGCGCTTGTCAAAGAGTTTATAGACGAATATTCCATCTACTATAGATATGTCCAATTCGAGAAATGTAGCATGTTGTGCATTATGCTCACATTTCAACGTGAGCTCTGCAGGATATATTTCATATCATCATCATTTTTATTGCCATATTATTATGCATCAAATAAACATCTAATGCCACAAAAAGGCAATGAGAAAAACAGAAGTTGCAAATGGTACATTGGCAATATGGAGCTAGAAATATAGCTTTACGCTAGTCAAGCCTAGCCCCGCTTACTCAGTAATATATTACGTTATTAAGCATGTTAGGCTACTGTCTGGTGAATGGTGAAAACTCTTGTATAAAGAAAGAAGGAAAAACAAAATACATAGTCTGTCATTCTATACGACTTGCCTTAACTCTTGGTTGAAATAATAAACTCAATTTGGACCAAGATATTCTTGTAGAAGGTGATCTTTCAGGTCTCTTATGAACTTCCACCTGGAAGTTAAGGATTTGATACGATTCGGTAAAGTGTTCCATAATTTCGCACCTGTGTAGGATATTGAGGATTGACCTGCAGAAGTATACATTCTAGGGAGTACTAAAGTCATGACTGACTGTTGACGTGTATCATAGCAGTGATCTACAACTTGGATGTAATCTGATAGTGGATGGGGTACATTTTGATGATGTAAATCAAACATGAAAGTACAGACAAGTAATTTATAAAGCTTATTAACATCTAAAATATGTAATTCATAAAACAAAGGTGAAGATGGCGCTCTGAATTCAGAAAATGTGATACATCTCATGCACATTTTTTGCGTAATGTAAATTTGTTTTATATATGATGAAAACGTATTTCCCCAAACTTCTAAGCCATACGTAATATATGGTTGGATAAATGACTTGTACGACAATAGTAGAATACTTTTCGGTACAAAAGTTCTTAATCTAAACAGTATACCAGCTTTCCTCTTAATTACTTCATTTACCTCGGTAATATGTGGTTTCCATGTAAGGTATTCATCAATAATTACCCCCACAAATGACGCTTGATGACACCGAATCATAGGTTGATTTTTCACACACAATTCATCATATAAATACACGGTTCTACGTTTTTGGTGGAAAACTACATAGTTTGTCTTATTGATATTTATAGTAAGCCTATTTGCATCGCACCAACGTGTGACATTGTTTAAGTGATGTCCTACTAGTGACAGGTAAATGTGATCAATGTCTTTACTCGTATTTGCTCGTATGATCTACAAAACTCTCCAACATCTTTTAAAAGACATATGTCATCGATGAATCGTGCGCATCCATGAAATTTTCTAGCACGAGCTATATCGTTATGAATGAGTTTTGACATGAATCTATACTCATGCCTGAGTAGATATAAATTTGCGAAAAATGGTGCTGGATCGATACCCATAGGAATGCCTGTGTTTTGTAAAAGGAGTATGTTGCCTATCTGGAAATAGCTTTCAACTATGAGATGTTTTATAGCAGACTTTAGTGATGCCTGCGAAAAACAGGCTTTGTTTCTCTTTGCGCCAAATGCCTTAGAAGAAGAGAAATCAATATATCGTTTAGTCCCACCCTTAAATACAAAGTCAACTACGTTGTACAATTCTTTCAGTAGATCCTTATGTTCAATTTTGGTGTATAGTGAACTGAAATCGAATGTTGAGATGCATTTGGCCTTTTTCCTAGTGTTGATGACGTTCAACTTTTCAATTACCGGAAAAGAATTTTTCACAACCCAAAAAGTTTTGATGTTGCTGTAAAATATACTTTTTAGATGGAATCTGTGTACTTGTTCAAAAATTAATTTCAAGACACTAGAAACCGCTTTACTGAGTGGTTTAGTGCTGCAAGTGCTTGATGCTACAATAAAGCTAGCTCCGGATGGGTTCTTATCCATCTTTGGCATCCAGTACATTAGTGGTAGTTTTTGTTCTTTCTCTGATACTTTAAGTCAAAATCTGTCACATACTGCAATGTTGTTCGTGATAACAGATGTCACATCTTTTGTTGATATTGCGTATGTGTCCGACCCTCCGTTCATGATACCAACTTCAGTAAGGAGACGCTTTATATAGAATGATTTGCACACAAATGCAATATTGTTTGCAGCTTTATCTATTTGTACCACAACATATTTACGATGACAGGCGACTGCCGTAGGGTCTTCAAGTACTGGAGATCTTTTCCTTGGTTTTTTACGTTTCTTCAATTTTTGAATATTTACATTTACCGCATCCATCACCGTACTTTTCCATTCATCGAAAGTTGTGATGTCAACATCATATTTGGCGGCCAAGGATGGAATGAAGTCCTTGAGAGATGACTCAATAAACCTAACACACTGAGAATAGTTGACTGTCCTTTGCTCCCTAAAATTAGTATATATATATATATATATATATATGTATATATATATATATATATACATACATTTATCAATCGTTCTATTAGTCGAGCAATCGATCAATTCATTCAGTCATTCAATCGATAGAAATATCGATCGATTGATAGATCAGTACATCGATCGATCAATCGATCAATCTATCGCTTGATCAATGGATTGATCGTTCGATCGAGGATAGATCTATCCCTTTGAATCTATTCCCGTGAATCACTTGATCCAATACATTATCAATTGATTTTGATACGTTATCGGTAAATTTGTTGATACCTTCTCGGTTAGAAAAAATTATTTCGTTATCGGTTCGTTACTATGTTATTGGTTGATTTAGGCTACTACGTTATCGGTAAATTTTTACTACATTATCGGGTTTGATACGTTATCGGTTAGTTACTACGTTATCGGTTGTAACAAGCCCCAGGAATTATTTCCTTCAAAGCACCTCTATTACTGGCAAAACGTGTACATTTACATACTGTATAGTAAAAGCTATTAACTAAACTGTCTGTAGTTCAAACAATTTAGAGCTATACGCAGAACCTGTATGTGTATCATGTTAATCATGATTATGTAGACTCGTGTGCGATCCCTAAAAATAGGTAACAACAAAGAATATGATATATTTTATTTCAACAATCTTATATGCATTTTTGCACCAGCATAATAGCAGCAATATCTATTGAAATCAACTTTATCAAATTTTATTTGTTTTGCGATATGGCCAGGTGTATTAAAGCCATTGAAACCGCAACTTTAAAATGTTAGGTAGTAGTTCTAGACAGTAGTTTGACATTTCATAGAGGTGACATATTTAAACAGTAATGCCATTGTCAAAAACGTATTTGTGTGATAGCGTTATACACTTACGGAGATGCCCTTAGCTAATCTTATACAGCTGTACTGCCACGAAAGCAACTTTCACCAAGACATTCAAAGAATTCTGGTTTTATTGTCGGTGATACGGACTGCAGGATATTATCCAATTAAACTGTTTTAACTACAGTAAAGACTGTCACAGTTCGTGCCGTAAAACATCTGCCCATGCAAGGTTGTAGCGGGTCAAGGTCATTCGAGACTATTCTGAATTACTTGGAGCCCATTCGCGCAATTTTTTAGTTACTCCATGCATATTTGGCAAGGCTCCTTGTATTTCTTTTATTCAATGATGTTTGCTTAGTAAAGAAGCCTTATAGGCCTATATACAGCTTATGGGTGCACATCTATATTTTCATCTCTAGCATAAAAATGTAATTTTTGACGCAAGCTGTACCCTAGGAACAACAACAAGGTGAGGATTATCTTTTGAAGAGTTCGTAGAACTGTGAAATACGGCTAGTTTTCAGTCGGGTTCGAACCTACAACAGTTATGCTACAAAAGTATTTTAAAAGCTTTTAAAAATCACTAGAAATAAAATTTATCATACAGTGTTTACATTATCTATATCAAAATCATTCCCCTAAAAAATGCATGAAAGTCTTACACTTTCGACATAAACCCAATTTACTTCTCTGTAAGGGAACAAGAAGTGGTTCGACGACGTTTAAAACTTTCCTTGGAAAACAGAGAAAGTGAACTTAGTTGTGACATGGCAAAGAAAGGTGGGCATACACATAGGAGAAGGAGAACAGGTGTGTAAAAATTCAAACTATTGTGATTTGAAAAGAGAACGACTGTCTGTGTTTTGTAGATATGGATACAGTTAATTTGCATAAGCGGTATTTTGCTTGCATACTTCCAATAACTCGAGTGAGAAGGAGCTCCTACGGGAATGTAAACAAACACATTTGATGGCAGGAAGAGGTCATATTTAATCACTGAACAATGTCGTGTAATTGTTTACGATGTTGTAATTGTATTGCTTAGATTTTAAAGTGCACCCTTTAGCCATAATAGAAGAATTGGAATCGGCATTGCTTCCATAATGCAGTGTTAGTAGCCAAGCGGAATATCTAAAGTTTGCCGTTGACGGCTTGAAACCTGCTTGAATTAATGCAGGTCACGAGTAGGTGAAAAAAACAATAAGCACACAGATTTACGCATAGATAGTTAGTCCTAAGGCATAACGACTCATGGACGTAGGAAAAATGGTAAAACATATTTTTATTCTCAAAATATTCAAGCTAAAAAGAAGCATGGGAAAAAAAAGGACAGGAAGATAAAAACAAAGGATAAAATTGGTAAATATTTTTTTTATTATTCTCACTTCTTTTACTGATATTTATGCATGTATTCTCATCATGTATGGCTCCCTGTGGTGAGACCGAACTTTTTTGTATCAAAGAGCTTTCATATGTCTTTGTTATTAAGAAGTGCTGCTGAAGTAATTGTTTAAATTTCGCCTTGTTTCTATTTCTTTCTGCTCTTTTTATCTTTTACTGTTATACAGTTCTGTTCTGTGTTTGACACTGTGCTCTTTTGCAACATGTATTTTCTCTCTTTTACAAACGTTTTTCTCGGCTAAATGCATCTTGTGTACAAGACATGCTAATTGTTGTCAACCCCTGTCAGGAATTATATGCTCTCGTAGAGTTAAGCGTTAAGTAAAGAGCAAGTGAATGTCGATGTACGGTACCATATTTATCTAACACACACACACACACACACATATATATATATATATATATATATATATATATATATATATATATATATATATATATATATATATATATAACTGGGCAAACTGCTTGATATACAACAATATATACACATATACTGATTCTGTATATGTGTGAAATACGTTAAGTATACAGTACATATGCTAATAAAATGCAAAACTACAATGTACACTTAGTGTGCAAAGATCTGCATTACGTATACTCATGATCTGCATAGAAATACGCTACGCAAATCAACGTATTGGAATGTTCCATATACAAAGTTATTACATGCCCTGTATATCGAACGTCGCGCGCTCCATAGGATTCAATGGTAACTCGCCAATGATGTCGCGGGCCGCATAGTCATCACTGGACTGAAAGTGAACCGGAACTATTTTCAACTTGAAAACTTTTGGATGTAAAAGTCTTGAAATTTCATGTTTTGCACAGAAAATCCGGCTTTTGGAAAATTTTGCATAAAAATATTGATAAACCGCATAACAGTAGTTTAAATATATCAATGCGCCATTCGATGATGAAAATCGTTCTATTTTAAGCGTTTTTCGTCTAAAATGAAAATAAAGTATTTGACTATAATTTGCCAATAAAAGTAAATAATTTTGGTGCAAACTGAGTAAGAGAGGCATGTAATAAAAACATTATAGCTCAAACATGGGACTATGTACCCTCGGGGCAGGAGACCATTTGCCCTCCTTACGTCGGGCAAATGGTCACCTACCCTCGGGCACATAGTCCCAAGTTTGGGCTATAATATTTAATATACGCTGCATATACAATTAGTATTCTGTTCCATATACGTCAATATACGTAAATATGGTAAGCGCATATTTAGCATTTTGTCTAGTATATATATATATATATATATATATATATATATATATATATATATATATATATATATATATATATATATATATATATATATATATATATACACGGTGCTGCCGCCAGGACGCGCCTGCGACAATGTCCCCAAAACGGAACCCATTGTACCGCATTCTTGCGTACTGCGGGTCACCTCGGGCGCACTCTTGTGTCGACTGCGTTGGATGTAGTCAACAAGTATTATCTGTTACGAACAATGACGTTTGTTTTGCATAATTATTTTCAGGCTTGCACTTTAAATACGTACTTTCGGAGCTAGCCATGGTTAAAAGTAATTAAAACGTTACACTTGATATCATAATTTGCTTGACCGTAGTCCGTCTGAGCTCTGATTAGCGACAGATACGGTAGACTGCTACAATTTCCTGAAATTCAAGCATAGTGACGCGGTACTGGTAGCTTGAAATTTGTTCAGTGAAACTAATTTGTTGTAAAATTATACAAAATTTGATTTATAACTGACGCTTGTTGTCCCCAAAATGTGCAAAATGTCCCCAAAAGTAAACTGTCGTGGGACACCATGTCCCCTTACTTATATATATATATATATATATATATATATATATATATATATATATATATTTCTTCCAAAGACATAGATCGCATCTGTTGCTGATGGGGTTGTAGGGTTTGGCTTTTTTGAGGATTTTCCATGTGATGTTATAATTGGTGTTTTTTCCTTTTACGGTAATGTCCATATATATTTACTGAGTTCTTTGCTATTCTTTTTGGCTGAGTTCTTGAAGCATGTTTTGTGGTTGTTAAATCGGGTGTTGAAAGTGCCGGCAGCGAGTCCTACAAATGTTTGATCTGGTTTGCTGTCCAGAAATGAGACTGTGGCTACATAAATGACAGATTCGGGTAGGAAGTGTCGGGACATAGGGCATGATGACCTACTGGGCAGTTGCATTTTCTTTTCGCGCTGTTATCTTTTTTATTAGAGATAATTGTTTTGTTGTGGCCCTGGATAATTTGCGCTGTATTGTTCATGGTGCTGTAACTGATTCTAATGGTGTTCCGATTTAATATCTTGTGGGGGTGTGGACTTGGGTGAATTTTTCCTTCATCACAGGAAATTTCTGCGAGGCGATTGTTGATGGATGCTGGTATGTTTTTGAGGATTCTAGGTGGATGATTGGATTTGCTGTGGACGTATTGGGGTGTATTGTTCGGTTTGGTGTACGGCATGTATTTTCTGGTGTTCAAGTTCAGGGTGATGTCAAGGAAGTCGACTGTTTTCTTGTTTGCCTCGATGGTGATTTTGAGGCCGTATATATGTATGTATGTATGTATGTGTGTATGTATGTAAGGAGTAGGAATTTTGAACTTAATTCTGTAAGACAAGAGGAGCCAGTGAATTGCAGTTTTAACGAAAAGATCTCAGAGAGCTACTTATTCCGGTTATCGCTTTCTTCCAGCTTTATCCCCGGAAAGTGAACCAACGGTAAGTTATGTAAGTTATTAAGAGTGTAACATTGTTTTACTTTCTATTACTGATTGAGTGGTCATATTTACAGATACATGTGAAGAGGTTCCAATAGTACTTAATGTACACATCATAAGTCTCGAGTTTATATTTTCTTGATTGTAATAAGTAGTTAAAGAGTTAAAATATGCCCTCATCATGATTTTCAAATTGGAACTAGTTTTGGTTAAATGAGTTTAAAAATTGATAATTAGAATATCGATGACTGATTAAAACATTTTATCTAAAGGTGGAGGCTGTGGAAGATAAGGCCAACGATAGTCAATCCGAATTGGAAAATCAGTGGAATATTTTCAGGATAGTAACAGTTTCATTTCTTATCCTTCGACTTGTTTTCTTGATCATGCACATGTGTGTATTCATCTACTGTTTATTCGATCATTCCACGACTGTAACATGTGAAACGTTCGGTATTATCCCTTTACGCGAAGTGTTTGAGCCAATGCTACTTGGCTTGTCGGTAGCAACGACATCTATATGGTTTTATTTACTACACAATTTCCAGCCAAAACCGTCTTATTACCGAATGATTTTCAAATACATTTGTGGAAAGTTTTACTTTGCGAAATTTGTATTGAGTCTTCTGGTACTTTTGGCTTACCATTTTGCTGTAGCTTGGTTCAACTTTGGTAAACCGGGGTCGTACATTTATATTACTTTACCATTCGAAGAAATCTCTTCGACAACACTCATGTTTGTCACAAACTTTTTGACGGGCCCTAGTAATGAAGATAACAGGAAATTTGTGAACATTCAACCACTATACAGAGCTGTACTCATTATGATTGCCGTCGAGAACTCTGCGATATACTTCATCTTAACGACCTACAAATCACTTAAAATACTTACCCTTCCAGTCTCTTTGTCAATTATCAATGGTATGGACAGCCGCGAAGCTCTGAACGTGTTTTGCTTCCTTACAAGCTTACGGTACAGGTACGCTAATCTTCATAATATTAGGATTCTACCGTAGATGTACGTTTTACCAGAACACACCATATTCTGTAAAGTGGCTTTTTTCATGGACTAGTTTTTTAACAAAACGATCGCTCATAACAGTATTACCAACTCTGAGTGTGCAGCAAGCTTGTGGCGTGAATATTCAAATATTAATTTTGTTTTCTCTGGTATTTCCTTTTCTCGCGCTAAACATCGTTTTTCATATAGAGATACCAGTGTGCCAGACACACTTCAAAACAGAGAATGGATCTCCAGATAATCAATTGACCCATTTTGTCGGTCATTCCAGATATCGCCTCGTTGAATACTTTATCATGAAGGTTTACCTGAAGAACGAGAATGTTCGCATCTTACGTGATGTCGGCGACTCAAAGAAAGCAATTCTTCAGGAAAACGAATGAACTCATCTTGACGCCAAACGGACTCTAAACGTTGGGAAAGAGAACTTGATTCAGAAAATACATTATTAAGAATACGTCTCATTACGAATTTTACACTTTCAGGCAAATATGTTGCCTCAGAGTGTTGATTAATTTTTCCTTCAGTTCATTTTCAGCGTATTGTGGTACTGATGTTTTTAATGTTCTGTGTATGTCTGTATTAGTGTTTGTCTGTTTGTTTGTCTGTTTAAGAATTTTGACAATACTACTGTTTGTTTTATATGTAATGAACTTTCTTTATTACAGATATATATCTGGACTGACTGACCAAGTTGACAAAACTTGCTTTATAAATTGAAAATACTCTGATATAACATAAGTGAAAGTCATTTAGCATTTTTATAAACCTAATAAGTAACTAAGGTATTTAAGAGACTTTTCTAATTTGGAATATATATCTGTATAGATGACCAAAGTGCGACAAAATGCCATGTATATTGACGATTCTATGATACGACACTAATATGTTCATGTAACAGTTTTAAATCTGCATTTTAGTAGTTTGCATATTAAATGCTTTTACCAATTAGGGACAAGAAGGAATGAAGGAAGAATATAACAAAAGTTAAAGAATTTTGCTATTTTGATGATATGATTACGTACCGTGGTGAAAGACATTTAGCATTGTGATATCACCTATATATGCCGATTTGCACATATAACTACCTTAACTGGACGGACTGTTATGGTAGAAGTGAAAGAAATTAGTAAATAAAAGGAAAGCAACTCCACACATCGTTCATATATTGGTGATTCGCGTTTAATGTATAGTAGAGTGTATTTTTTGTTTCACTGTCTTGTGTATGGAACAGATTAGGCATGGCAATTTCACATCTAATTTGTATTTCACATATTTTCCGATCTTTCACATTGAGATATTAAATTCAAGTTATACACAATGGATATTGCTAGTGATGTTAAACATAAGCATTTCAATCAAGTTAAAATCTAATGGCATAACCTTGGAGAAAAGTGTCAAATTACAGACAACAGCAACATATACAATAACACAGGAGCACTTTCATTCCATATCTAGTGTAAATACCACAAATACAATACTGTGAATATGTCAGACAAAAATACCAACGGTCAAAACCTTCACGAAATTTAGGAATTTTTCCAATGTAAGTGTCTTATATTGCTCATAATAGCGTGTTCATGTCTATTTTGTGACAGAACACCTAAATAATAAAAAGAGTAATTGCCTAAAAGTAAGACGCCGTGGATAATTAAAGCTTGTGCACGGTAAACATAACTAGTTGTGTTGCCCTCAACCCCTCCTAAGCGAACGTTTGAAAGGGTGAAAATCTAACCAAGTCACATCCTCATTCTGCATCAGCATACCTACAATCAGTAATTACGGCGCTATGAAATCAAACATACACTCCCATCACCCTGGTATACCCCGTTTAAAATCAATCTCCGTTCAGCGAAAACTTGAAAATAACGCAACCAATAGAATGAAATGAATTGAAACAGTATTTCCAAAATGAATGGTACGTAATTTTAAACATGCACTGAACCGTGGTATATGTCAAAAGAATGGTGTAGCGCTAGTGCATGCCAGTCTGGCCTGGTAGAAGCAAAACAAAACAGCGATATTTTGTAATACATAAAAACGTGTGGCGAGATATTACGATACAAAAAAACAATGTTGTGCAATTTTTGCACACGATAATCGAAATACAGCCAAACCCTCTCCCCTAAAAGTGGAAGTTGCGTTTGCCGTGCGCTTGTTTTAATTATCCATAGCCCCAAATAAACAGCCTATAATGGCATAAAGCACTTTTATTTATTATTGATTTTAGGTTGAGGACTGCCCAATTCCAAGAATATTGTCATTTTTTCTAGAAATCACATATGTTTTAGCTGGAAGGGTGAGAATTACATTATGACTGGAAAAATTGATGTTGTAATTCTGCTTTTCGAGATAATTTACATTAAATAACAAATTACCCCATGATTTTGAGTAACAAACACCAAACACGACTTTATTGCAAATTTGACCGTATTAAAGCAAAAATAGCCATGGTGGATAACAATATTGTTATTTAATCACTACATGTAGCATTTCCGATATAGACAACAGATATGAAGTTACTGATTCAATAACAAAGATTTTTCAAATGTAAATCTAAAATAATGATTCGGCAAAAACGTGTGTGGTTTGGTTTGCATAAAAAGGGTTTTTAGACGTATTTTTCACCTGTTACTTCCTTATTGCGTTCGGAGAGGGGGACCACTGTCGAAGATCTCTTCAACTTTGGAAGGTTTCAGTGTGAGTGATGGTACAGAGTACTGGTCAACTACAAAACTGTGCAGAGCTCGTAGCAACTACGTAAAGCTCCAAAACAGTTAACGTTGAATACAACTTGTAATCGAGCGTTTGACATTTCGTACCTAGACAGGGAGTAACAGGACTAAATTTATCAATTACGAACCCTAGAGTAGAACAATCTGATAATATATGAAATAACACGTTCCTCCCTCAGTTGTATCTATGTAATTATACACTGCAAGATCACCACCTCCCTACATGCATTAGGTGCAAAAATGACGAAATAGTTTTAGAAGATCAATTTGAAGATCCATGCAAAGCACAACTTCGTATTTCAATCAATGTCATATGTTTTCCTCTCTCACTTTATTTGTTTGTGTTTATCTCTCTTTTATTTTCCATAAATACCACGGTCTAGACATTTTTGGCTATGTTGTCAAGATACAAATATATAATGTATTCGAATTAAAACAATGGTAGACCTCTACCATTAAAACTCTAAAGAAACATTTACTTACTTTCGAAATCGAGCGTTTGACATTTCGTACCTAGACACGGAGTAACAGGACTAAATTTATCAATGTCGAACCCTAGAGTAGAACAATCTGATAAGATATGAAATAACACGTTCCTCCTACAGTTGTATCTATGTAAGGGGACTGACTTACGCGCCGACAAAATTATACACTGCAAGATCACCACCTCCCTACATGCATAAGGTGGAAAAATGACGAAATAGCTTTAAAAAGTCAATTTGAAGATCGAAATGCAAAACACAACTTTGTATTTCAAACCAATATCTGAGTGTCATATATTTCCTCTCTCACATTGCTTGGTTGTGTTTATCTCTCTTTTATTTTCCATTAATACCACGATCTAGGCATTTTTTGCTCTGTTCTCATGAAACAAGTATATAACTGAATTTGAATTAAAACAATGGTAGACCTTTACCATTAACGCTCTAAAGAAAGATTTACTTATACATAGCCGAATGCTGGCAATATTGCAAAGCATGCGATTACACCTGCCAAGTATTATAATTTTTATTCACTACTTTGTTTCAGACTGATTTTAAAAATAATCGCTCAGAGACAATGAATGACTGTCACTAAAACATAGAAAGATAGACAAGGTCACAAAGGTAAAACACTTAAGCACTAAAAAATTACTCAACAGTACAACAGGCTCCTGGCATAATTCACCTTTATAATTTTAAAGTCGACCACGTTTGCTTTCCTTTACAAACTACCGATCAAAATGTATCGCATCATCACGCAAAACACTGGGGCTTGTCATATTGTCTGTTTAACATGACAAGACAGTTGTTCGGAAATGTTTATGGATTGGCGCTGCTTGTAATGGAACAGCGAACGTCTGTGCCGAGAGGCTAGTTGCGTTTTACTCCACCACGAATTTTGTCGAAGAAATCAAGTGTGCTTACTTCTGTACCCAAGCCTTTTGGAATATTGTGGTTTTCGACAAATACGTATCATTTTTATTGTTACTTAAATATTTACCTCGATTATTGAACGACTCCTGTTTTCGGGAAGGGGATTTGGCTGAACAGTTTTGACTGTGATGTCTTCGCTAGGTGGCTTGGTGCCGTATGTTGTGAGTTCTAATGCGACCGAATATCTACTGAATTATGTTGCTTTCAATTAGATAACAGATTAACCGTGATACTTTTTACAACTATATGTTATTTCTTCGTAAATTTTGACAAACTGAAACAAAGGAGGAAACCATAGCCGAGGTGCGAGAATCAACTCCTCAGTATGTTCTGTTCCTGGTCTCAAATACATCATAATTTGTATACAGAGGAGTCAATTTTCTTTTGCTTAGGCGAGAATGAGAAAGAATGATTGGACCCCTGAACTCGTCACATGTATGGAGTTTTACTGAATAAGCTGTTTATTTGTAAGATATCCTTTATCCCCTGCAAACGCTGTCAATGCTGGACAATGCCCCACATCACTTGTAGTGATGCTGTGCCCCGGCCAGCTACAACACCAGCAAAATTAAGGAATACCCAACTCATGTCTTTGTGGGACGAATGGGCCTGCCGTACTGGTTTAGGGTCATAATACTCTTCTATATAATAAGTTCCACTGACATTTATTCGTTCATCTCAGAACGATAAACATTTAGCACCTTGTTTATGGTATGTTTAGAGTGCTCAAGATCGCGTTAACCTTATGCGTTCGGGATCGGGACTATCTTGTAGGAATCTCCAATTCCTAGAAATTTAAATTATCTGACACTTCTTAAAAGCAAAACATTCGATTAAAAGAAATATTGTGCCTTTAATTTTGTGAAGACTTCGCAATGTAATGGCCGTGTAAATGAAGCTGGACGACAAGTGACGGCTAGGCATAGCCTATTTGTCGCATGATCGCACGCGATCTGATTTATATTCAGTTCACTTTCAAATCTTTCATCATCGATATCGTGCTTTGTTAACTCTGGATTTTAATATAAAACACTGAGAAATATCACCCGATTTCGCCTTCTTCACTGTCGCCCGTACGATCAAAACTAGGAGACTTTCGAGTCTCGCGCAGGCCTCTTATTACCAGTCCGGGTTATTTCCGAAATTGGCGACTCTGTAGAATAATCTGACCGAGGTTCCACGGCTCCGACTTTTTAATCTTTCTAGGCGCTATAGTATTAGTACCATGTTTGTTTCTTTTAATGTATTGTCTTTTGGGGAGTTATTGCGTAAAAGTATTTTATACTTTATGAACAGAATTAAGAGATTTCAGAATTGTTACATTAAACTATCCATGCGTGTGTATTCAATGACCCATTACAGGCATTAGAGGAATATTTAACACTGTATTTTGTATCTATGTTATGTATTCTTTAATATTTCTACTATGGGCCTAGAGTCTGATTTAAATAAATAAATAAAATAAAAATAAATAATGTTATTTCCATAATTAGCCAATCACCGATCGGATTACGTCGTCGATAAGATTGCAGTTACTGCAGCATCGCCAGCATTATATGAATCACAATCGGCTACTTTTGGCCCTCGTGTAGGCCGCAGAATCCAAAACTTCGCACTTCTTTCATGATGAACATGATCCTATGTTCTACAAGAATACTTTGACAAACAATAAGACCATCAAGCAAAGCATGTAGAAACCAAGTTAATTACCATTCATTTCGATTACCCATTTCCTGACTTCCTTCATCTCTCTAATGTGGAATTTTTGATAGCTGCCATCTCCGATACAATTGGGTTTTCTGAACTATCTGTGTATTACACTTTTTTCATTTCGCTGGACTTCAGGCCAGAGTTCGGGCATCAAGGCAAAATATAAGGTTTGGTTGTCTGAGCCAGACTAAAAATGGTACGATATTTAAATTGTGTGTTATAGCAGAGTGGCAACACAACTATTTGAGAGGTTACTGAATACGGCACGATTAATTGTTTATTTCACAAACGAATCCGTATTCCCATCGATGAAATGTGGAAAGCAAAGTGTTTTGGTAAAACTCCTCTTTCACAACTGACCATGTTTTTGACACGGATCTACGATAATGCACGAAAAAATTATGTGAATGGTGAAACGGAGGAGTTTTCAGCAAGACATAGTTCAATTCACTATGACTTACGTACCTTGGACGCAAGAGGAGGCTACCAGAAATACACGCAGGAGCTGTTGGTGTCGAATTTTTACTGATGGCGCTCTGCTGGCCGCTGACTGACTAATGGTAGGAAAAAATATTATGGTATTGCGTCACCACTTTTTGAAATGACCTCGACTATTTATGAATGGTACCTTCCATCACATTTGTACTTCATTATTTGCTCTTTCCATCAGGGACTTGAGAAGGTTGCATGCGTATGCATTGGGGTTGTCTTTGACAGATTCGAACAAACAACCGTACAGACTGGTCAGTATTATTGCTGATATTGCACTATACAGACTATACAAGCCTGTTCGTGCTGAACCCATGACTGATGATCATCGTCATTTCATACATCTTCCATTTAATAACAAAGGAATTGATGCCATTAATATCAGCAATATACTTCACAACAAAAAGGTTACATCAACTATACCTGTATACTTTAAGAACCAGTCTGTACCTATTCTGTCATATCAATACACCAAGACAATCTCCAATAAAATATTCAATTACAATAAGGCATTGCGGCACTTAAAAGTAGATGAATTCCTTCAAACACCAGCATCCTGTGACTGCTCTACATCTCCCTTCAAATATACTCCAGTCGGCCATGTCATCACTGGTGATTTGAACTTGGTTGAACATCATCACCTTCGTAAGATATTATCTTGTGGACCCAAGTTCAGAGAACCTCGCAGGATCAACTGGAACCATAATTTTAATATCGTTATGGACTCTGTTGAAGAATATGCCAGGAAATGGGCTAAAAGGGAGGATGTTGAGTTGGACACACTATCAGAATGGGTCAAATCTGTGAGGAAAATAGTTCGTGGCCGTATTGGTCGACTAAGATCACATGTTTGCAGAAGACCCTATTCTGTATTTAA
>LD342818.1:386562-426459 GCA_001465055.1 Ptychodera flava | reverse complement strand
TTTTGGAGCAATAGCGAATTTTGATCTACACATATATGAGAACCTCTGTAGCAAATTTGGCACTTTTGTCATCCATGTAACGATATTTTTGTTAAGCCACCTGACTACTAGCTTGGGTCGTCATTTGAGCTATGCGAACTGTGAATACTAATCGCGATCATTGGCACACTGCGGATTCTTCCACGCTGAGAGATGGGTACCTAATTTGCGTGCATAATGAGGATTTTGCTTCAAACCAACACGCGCAGCCAGCGCTCACAAGTGACGGTTGGCCGGTTTTCTTCGTAGTGGGAAAATACATATTTTCGTTAAAGCGCTCCATAAATTTTCAAGTTTTCCGTTCTCCGCGTTCCTAACAAGTGTTATCATAGTCTGGAGGGAAAAAATTCGACTTCTGTGAAGTAGTTTTTCGTGAACCCCCGATGTTATTTTTGACCGCGGCCAGTGCAAGGTCCCGTTAATGATTGCGTCGTTATCGTTGACACGTCTTTGACGATCCCAATTGGGTATTTTCTCCAAGACCAGACCTGCATTACTTTGTGCAACCAATTTTCTTTGATGTTCGAGGTCTACTTACTTAAAGTCGCCGGCGAAACTTTGCTCTAAATCTGACTTCACCACTCCCTATTCATACTTACATGGCCGCCAGTGTACACGCACGTATACACCACAGTCCCCTGTGGTCTACTCCCCTCTGCATCTATGCGCCCTATAGACGTGTGTACATATGCCTGAGAGGAAGCAAGTCAGGAAACCAAATGGCTATTTCGTATAGGGATTATGCCACCATGTCATCTTCGACGTTCGATTTTACTGTGAAAATTAGCAAGTTCATCTATAATGTAACCGTCGATCGTTCCCTATCATTCTCAAAATTCATACCTGGTACTTAATTTGCTTCAAAAACACTCGTTTCGTGTGATTTTCGGCCGAATTCGACGGACACGTCGCCAAAACATAAGCATGAGCAACATTCCGGTCACCTCTTGGGCACCTCCACTTTACTGGCGTTGGCGCCGCCTTCCCATGAGGGGTGAGCCAAATTTTGAGCTGTAGCATTCACTGTAGCCACAGCAAAATGTAATGCTTCGTTAAAGTAAGTCTTTCATAATTTTTTGATGTCGATCGGCTTCATGACAGAGATAAAATGTCCATGTAGAATTTTGCAAAGTTGTGTTCGTTTGCTTTTCCAATTAGAGAGAGAATATGGCGACAAGGTGACCTTTGTTCGATTTTGTGGAAGGACTGTGTTTAAATCGGTCAACTCATTTGTTCCCGTACTGGATATTTAGTTTTCGCTTCAGATATGTAACATCAACGACTCGTAATTGACAACTTTATTGTTTTGTAGAAAATAAAAAGTGACCCATGCGGGACTCGAACCCACATCCCCCGAATACATATCGGATGCTCTACCAACTGAGCTAATGGATCAGTCAGAATTACTGTGGTCAGTCCTGTCAGTTAGATGGGGCTCTTCATTTCATGTGTGTGTTTAGTGAGTTTTGGCTAAACTCATTACCATATCTTTCTGCCTAAGGATCCTATGGATTCAACAGGGACTCGCACAGAAGTCACCAACATAGGAATAGACTTTTGGTAATGAGGGTCAGTCATACGAATGATGCAAAGCCAGAGAAATGTAATTTTTTGGGTTTGAACCCATTCTAAGTGACAGGACCCAAAATTATATCAAACGACCACTTTCCAAATGGATAGCGTCAATTACACCTTTTATTTTGCCATCAGTTGTTTCTAGTGTCTCTTTGTGGATTCTCTAGACTTAACGTGTCAGTAACATGATCACAGCTTTCAGCTTAGTGTTTAGAATGCCATTATTCTCATGTGAACGGTGGAACGACTGCCGGATCCGACACCCTTTCTTCAAGTATTTATCGAATTTCTCCCTGATGCTATTTCTAAACTTCGATGGATTGAAGGGGTACTTCTCGGAGTCCTTACAGAAAAGCCTCTCCGGTAGTTAATTGACTGGGATATCCTAGGGTGCAGAATAAAGTATTAGTTTGTAGAGTTCGTTTGACACTTTGCTCGATCACCATACGCTAATGTTAGCCCTAATATGTAGTAGTTCTTATCCACGTAAAATCTGAAGAACCTTTGACTCTTATCCAGATTTCTTTTTCTGTGTATGTCAAATAAATAATATAGAAACCCTGTTGAAAACAAAAAGAACTTAAATTATGTAATTCCTTTTGTTATCAACATAAAATTATATACAGGAAATACGTCATTAATTGGAGATATCCTCTACTTATACACTGCCCTCTATGTGTAATTGTAGAGGAGAGTATTAGAGGAGAGTATACTTTAGTCAATGTACACAGAGCCCTAATTAAGTTGCTGGTTCGGTATAATAGGCATACCTGTTGCCCCGTTACGATTATATTGCGAAAAATTCACTGGGACGTGGCACATATATATACACACAGAGGCACAGGCATACACATGCACACACATTTCCTATGGTGTATTCGAGAAATTTTCTTGCAGACTTTGATATTCATTTGTGCCTGTACTTACAATTTGTTCAAGCGTTCTTTGAAAATTGAAATGACACTAAAGACTAGAGTGGTTTTGCCTTTTCCCTCAGATACAGCAGACCTGTAACGCCAAGCACAGCTTGTTTTTCCTAGATATTGGAAACTGACTGAAAGTGTTACATTTGACTTTCGAACAAAGAGTGACTGCGGTCTAGTAAAAATGTCATTCTAGATTGGCGATGTATATTGTCAAATCTTGCAATTCAAGGAGTCCGACACGTAGTATAATCTGAGTAGTAAATGTCTCGGATACTTTAAAATTATCGGGAACATAACAAATGAGCGGCGCTACTTAAGTGCAGTTTTGTTTGTTTGCTTCTCTCAAAGGCTCATGTTGTTCTACTGTGTTATTCCAAGACAACGTTGCTGACCTGAGAAACCTTTCGAGGAAAACAAAGGACGGAGAGCATGACCAGCAGCATAACAATATAGTGGTGCTATTTTTAGTGAAGTTTTGTTTGTTCAGTCAACTAGTACTTAAAAGTTTGATTTTAAAGCATTTTGTTCCTCCTAAAGGCCCATGTTGTCCTACAGTTTAGGAGTATACATATATATATATATATATATATATATATATATATATATATATATATATATATATATATATGTGTGTGTGTGTGTGTGTGTGTATGTATGTATGTATGTATGTATGTATGTATTGTATATATGTATGTATGTATATATGCGTGTATGTATTTGTGTATGTATGTATGTATGTATCAGTTTTGTATATCCTTGTTTAAATGCGGACTATTTGGTTATCCTACCATGCACAAGGTGTTACCTTGCAGGAAATTTGGAGTATTGGTAGTTATACTGCATGTTCAGTACTCCTATGACATAACAAAAATTCGTCCTTCTCTGTATCGCTTTCGAGTCATTCATCCTCAAAATTATGCCACGAGGCCACTTGTTCATAGTACAAGGGATATGCTTCATTGCAACGGATTGAAGTATGACGTCACCGCAACTTGCGTAATATCGCGTGCTCGTTTTGTCGTAAATAGAACAAGACATTTGGCAAACGAAAAAAAATCATATGTGATATCAATAGCCGAGAAAATTACAACCATAACATTTTCACTGTTCCAATCTGTTTCATTTGTCCTTGATCATTACCACGGTCTCGGCACTTTTTTAAGCAATACACGAAATATAAGTGTAACTAAATGAACGAAATCAATAAAAGGCCAGAACGAGAGAGGTCATACCAAACGAGATTAAACGTACGTAGCCGAAGTTTGCAATGTTTCAAAGGTGTGACATTACACCTGACGGGTATTGACATTTTTATGTTCTCCGAATACCTTTGACTCCTTGCACGGCGTAGATTGTTAATGTTCCAGTATGACACGATGCACGTTTCATTACATTAGCACTAGCCAAACATTTCAACATCGTCATGTAAACATGGCTATGAGCACTTCTTCATGCCAGATGTAAATGTTAAAGGTCATGAGTGGGAAGTCTTACAATTTGTGGAATTTCGGACTATCCACTACTTATTCCACAAAACTTATGTAAAGTATTCATAACTCATTATAAGGGTATTTGGAACCTTTTCTGTAGCGAGAGTTGGGTCATCCATTTTTGTTGCATTAAGTTTCGATCAATATGTACGCGCGGACGCAAATGGCGGTGTGTGAAGACATAATTTATGTGATCGAGTCGTAAACGATTGCGATGCAAAGGACCTGTAAAAACTGCAGGAGGTCCGTCATAAATCATGCAAGCGATCTCGAGGCTGTCGTGATCTACAGTGAGACATTCACTGAAAGGTAGGATAAGTCGTCAGTTGGCACGTAAACCTCATTGTCCACGAAGCGATCAAAAACTTGTCTAAATCAAGATGGAACTGCAGCGATAAAGGAAAGGTAAAATTTTCCTTCTCAGTTTAGACTCTAATTTTGCAATTTTTGCAGTGACCGTAGTGCTTTCGGTGGAATTTGCAGCCATCCCAAGTAACTATAGAAACGTATCTGTTAATCATATTACAGAAATGTCAACGGAAACCGAAAAGGTAGGTTTAGTAGTTACCTTTTATGCTTTCCGATATGTCATTGCATTCTCTCAGTCCCGTTCTTTGAATTCGATTTCTACACACGCACTAACAGTCATTGGGAAAACGATAATTGATGTTTCTATTTAGTGACATCTGTTATAGAATATAAGGTGTTCTAGTCGGGTTGTGTCATGTCTATGTGGTAAATGCCATTGCGACACGTACATTTGTATCTGAAAAGGAACCAGGATACAAAAATATACTTTGTTTTAACGTATAACTCAAATGTTTTTATTTATTGTCATCGACAGTTGGGGCTTACGGAACCTACAGCCGGAGACTCCACGGATAAAAAGGTGGATATGACTTAAACAAGTAATATCTATGTCATTTGTTATCTATCATCCATTCCGAAACGTAATTAATAAGATTACATTACTTGATGGAGTATATCTTGACTATAATCCATAAAATACCAGAAATACTGTCAGACAATTTGCAAGTATACATTTACTTTAGTAGAAATGGCATAATTAAGTAATAAAGCATACCCAGCGGCAGTATACCACGAGATTTGAACAGTGCGCGCCATATATGCACGAGCTATAGTGCGTGCATATATGAAGTGGACTGGTCAAAATCGAGTGGTATACCGTCGCTGGGTATGAATTATTGCTATTATATCATAACAGTATATTGAAATTCTGGTGTGAAACGTCAGAAAAGGATTTTTGCTCTTGCCGAAAGCTCTCGCGTTTGCCAACCATGGTATATTGCGAATATACCACGGTTCTTTTCACGTCTCAACAAATCAGATCGCTGTTTTTGCGCCACCAATGTACTGGTATGATATAATACTCAAAAACGTCATGTTATATCATAACAAAGAGTAAGTCAGCTTTGAGGACATTGCGTTTTAAGCGATGTATTTATCCATTGCTTCGATACAGTTTGTGTGTGATGTGTAGTAGTTGAGTGTGCGACCGTGAGTGCTTTATGAACTTTACAAAGTGTAGAGAAGTCGCGGTCAGAAAAATGTAACAACTTAGCCCGGTTATTGATCCACTCTTTTTTGAGAGTGGGGATTTGGCCGAGCGGTTCTGTCTCTTGCGTCTCCACCAGGTGACCGGATGCCGTACGTTGTCGGTTCGAACCCCGATTGAAAACACCGTATTTTGCATCTCTTTGTAACCTATTGACATCTAAATAAGCGTATCTCAGAATATTCTTGGACATTCTGTGAATTCTTCTCGACGAATGACAGAGCATCTCACTATAGTATATAAACATATCTCTGTGGTGTGATAAGTGTCTTTGGTTTTGGTTTTAAGAAGAAGGAAAAATGATTAGTTTTAAAGGAAACGTTTGTCATAACAGAACACTTGTGGAATATTAAAATAAGGTCACATTTTAGAACAAATGAGGTGAAAACAATAATTAATTTCGAAATATTACATGCGTTTCCTTATCGCTCTGAATTTTGGCGTGAGAAGTGATTCATTTTATGACAGCTAATGGAAACACCAAATGTTCGTGTCCTTATCTCTTCGAAGTGCAAAAAATATATCGCTAAAAGAGCGTTGCCCATCGATAGATTACGTAAAACTTTGGTGCCCGGTTCTAAAAAGGGAAACAGAATTGAGAGAGGCTTATGCATGAAGATATGTCAGTGATGTTAAGATGTTCAGAAAAGAGTAACAAAGTCATCAAAAGTATCATGTCGTTGTATCGATGTTTACCGTGTGGTTAGAGAACTACCTCAGAAAATATTGGAATGTTTCTGTTTTTTGTATGTTAATGGCACGGCTGACAAAGATTGTCAATATCTGGCATTAATATATCGATACAATCATTTACGTAGCCTGTCGGTAAAGAAAGTTCTATTCGTCACGATTCTAGGAAACTCTAAGATTTTTGATCCTTTACTTTAATGATGTTACTTTTCGACTATATACAGCAATCCGAATCATGCAGAGGAGAGTGTCGTTGGAATGCTGTACTTGTTTCCACTGTCGTCCTGTTGGTTGCACGTCTCGTTCTCCTCGTCTTGTTCAGCATTGTTTTCATCGTATGCCTGACCGATGAGGCGTCAACCACCTCAAGATGTTTGAAATTCGATGTGATCCCAAACCGTAAGGTTTTTGAACCGCTTCTGCCACTACTTACGATAATCACCACGATACTATGGTTGGTTGTTCTGCACCAGAAAGAGAAATCCTTTTCCGAAATAGGTCGAAAACTTTTGAAAAAACTTTACTTTTGGAAGTATGTAATCGTCGTAATAATAGTCTGCGTATATCATATCATGGTAGTTGTGAGCGACTTTGGGAACCCTGGGGCGTATTATTACATCTTCGTACCGTTTGAAGAAATCTGCTCTGCAGTGCTGATGTTGGTCTCAAACTTCTGGACATGTCAAACTGATGGGGAAAACAATAAGCCTCTATATATTGAAAAACTCTTTAAGGCTGTTCTTCTTGTAACCGCAATCGAGAATGTTGCCCAGTTCACGATGACTTCAGTTTACTTAACACTACACATTCTCACCCTATCGTCAACCTTGACAAGAAGTACTACCTCCTACCACGCCATCAATCTGATGTTACTAGCCACCAATGCAAGATACAGGTATGGTAAATAATGATATGCATATGTTTTTGTGCGTCTTGGAGGATTATTCATTGTCTACTTGTGATGAGCGTTGCCTTCAGTGTAGACACACTGAGCCGTATTGTGCACATTACGTTCGTGGGCAAGCATTATGCCAGAAAGCTTGTTTACCCTACGTCGTAGCAAGAGGGCAATTGTTTAAATATTACACATGTTCATATTATGCTTGCAGTATCACTCAGCGCCGACTTTACGTTCCACGATAATTCAGCTGAATTAGAAACCTTGAATAGAGCTATCACATGACTAGTCTATCGTTTTGCAAAATATACTGAAGTAAACATAATAAGTGAGGATGATCAGTCGATATTCAATCATGAGAGACCAAACCGATCAACTCGTCACCACTCCACCGTCCAAGACTCAAAGGAAAATGTATTACGGCTCACTGTGTCCCATTGGGAAAAAATCAGCGAGAGGCAATTGAGACACAGAAATAGAATAGAGACTCAAAGTCTTCATAAATACCAACGTTTATTTCTTCTACATGGATGTTACATATTACCAGGTGTTGTCCCTTCTCCTTTCTAGTTCTTAGGCTGCGTTCACAAATAAAGACTGGGTGGGGGCAGAAGGAATCGCGATTGAAATTTTATTTTTATCAAACCCTCCTCAGTACCCTCAAAAATTTTTAAGCCTCACCCACATCTATATCCTCAAATTTTTTGTATTGGGTGTATTGGGTGGGCACTTTTTCTCACAGATGTTCGACACTACCCGTTATTAGCAGTTTGTAGAGCCATATTTCTATAAGGCAAGTTCTTATATTGATTCATGTTTAAACACACCAGCGGATTTTTTGTATTAATCAGTCTAAGCTGATTTGAGTTAATCCAACTCTTGCCACTCTAGCACACAATGTGACAATCATGTGATTATGCAAAATGTGAATTCCTGGCTACATTTTGCCAAATTGTGAAAAACTGAATAATTCCCCCCCCCCGTTTTTTTTAACGCAGCCTTATGTTGGTAAAGACACCTACTGTATACAATCTTTACAGTGGTTATTCACGTACAATTAACGCCTCACCTGTATAGTGTCCCTCCCTAGTAATGACGTATCCATCGCCAAGGTTCATAACAATGCTAAACATCAGAACAAATATTTACCTGTTTGATTTCTCTCAGTCCGTATCGCTCTCGTGCATCGTTCACAATTCTGAACCTGATCATTGACCTTTATATAGAATTAAAGCGAATGAACTCTGTAACATATGATCAGGTGCATTTGTAGGTTTCATTTTTTGTTCGTTCAGATGGATCTTGTTTGATTATTTTTTGACCAAGACGTTCTTGAAGAACAAGAATTATCATGTTTTGCGTGATGTCGATGACAAAGATGAGGCACATGATGGAAGCAGTCAAGTATTTATTTATTTATTTATTTATTTATTTATTTATTTAAATCACAGTGTCATTCAACAAACAAGCCAAATTAGACGATGCATTACATAATTCTAAAGTCGATGCAAAAACATGTAATACTAAAGCATACGGTCAAATATTACAACACAGATGAAGTAATAAAAGAATGGATGCATGTCACCTCTGCGGAGACATATTTATACTGTTTCTGGACGCATGTCGACCAAAGATAAATGTTTTATTTTTTGCTCCCACGTCTGCCTATCTGTGAGCACCGCAGATATGGCAGAATTTCAAAATGGCTCATCAAACTCAAATTCAATTTGGAGTATTAAGCGTTTTTACCGTGCATACAAAACTAAAAAAAATTAGCCCACGCAGTCATACATAATCATTTATTTGGTAAGCTTATACCTTCTAGTTTCGGACATTATGTTTAAACCTTTACAGCGGTTCTGAATTTGCAAAAGTTTGCGAAAATACTCATTACCACAACTTATAGTACCGCTTAAGCAAAGTCTGTAGTTTGCGAAAGGTAATTAGAAATTTGTGTAGATTGATATACTACATTTATACCAGCCGTTTATTCTTTGCGGCATATAAATCACATATATTTTGTTTTTGACATGCAACATTTATAGCTAAACACACCTATTGACAATTACTGCATTACCAAGTCATTCAAATATTTACACAACAATTCTAGAAAGACCTCTGCATCAGAATGCATTCTGGAAAGTTTTCAATTGTTATGTAAAGTACAATGCTAAAGTAATGGAAAATAGTAAATAGTAAACGTAAGCTTCAATAGTCTTGTACAAATCT
Organism: Ptychodera flava; assembly: GCA_001465055.1. Lineage (NCBI taxonomy): Eukaryota > Metazoa > Hemichordata > Enteropneusta > Ptychoderidae > Ptychodera > Ptychodera flava. The sequence goes on along the minus strand of LD342818.1, from coordinate 417,036 downwards.
CTAATTGACTGATCATCAAGGGACTATGGCTTCATCATCACAGTTTGCTTACATGAACTTGCTATACATGCCTTGTCAAAAATGGATGGTGAACAGTACGCGCACATATCGTGTACATCAGCGCTAACATAGAAAGTGGTTGCGATGTTACTTCTTGCTATAGATATTCAACTGAATCATCCATTACATCACGAGTGTCAAGTAAATGTTAGATGATCTTTACTTAGCATTGTTGATGTCACGACATAACATTTGTGGGGCGAGTTCATTTGTTCTCTTTACACCTTGTCTCATTTAGGGCGATGCAACGTCCATGGATCAAACAGACCAGGACCAGGCCTTGGATTTTAACACGACGAGTGCTTGACACTATTGTAAACGCATCGGCCTGCACAGAACCAGTTTACCGTCACAAAGTCAGCACCATTCTTCAGAAAATGTGGATGTATCATTTCAGTTAGTGTTAGCCTGACAAGAGATACAACAAATTTACGAAACCAGTAAATGTACCTGCTTGCACTTTTAAAATTTTGGTCTGCAAGTAAAGTCGAATATGTTAAATTGTTATAGGTCTAGCTGTTTTGTGGCGGGATATATTCGGAGACAAATGAAATACCATATGTTTGTTTGTGTTTTCATTTTATTTTCGTCATAAACTTGAACGTTCATACTTGTGTCGTTATGGATCTTCATTCTGAGTATACAGGGATTATTATTTCGTGTGCATAATCAAGGTGTTGGCTGAACGTTTTAACGACCGTTGGTATGATTTTGCTCTTACTCTTATCGATATTGCATGCACCCTTACGGATCTTTATATCTAACTTTGTAATTAATTTATCTCAGAGAAATTTTCTTTGAACTCTTTACTGCTGTGTCACAAAAATGCAGATGCACTGTATAGGCCTAAAATGTAAACTTTCTAATCTATGATTGTTTCCTACATATTATTCCACCAAACAAATACAAAATTGGTGTTTGCATTATTCTACTTTATTTGCTACTTTTTAGATCGTATCTACGTTTTCCTACTTTTAGATCGCATTAAAAAGAAAACAAAAGCGACGTATTGTATTGTCATGCATTTACGTATTGGAAAATGGTGGTGTATAGTGTTACGTGAGGAAAATTGCATGCCTCTTTCAGTAAGTAAGAACTGGTTACAATACGCTGTCTTATAACTTTCAAAGGTGTTCTGCAGCTGTATACTCGATTACTATGTATTACTTGGATGGCCATGAAAACATTGCGCTGCAAATACTGTATTGCAACTGTCATTTCGAGAGTAAACATGGCTCACGAGAAAAAGTATCGGTACATATGACCGGCCTATGCTGGATGTAAATAAAATAATCAACATTACAATTTTTGTTATTTGTAGTGTGGGAATTTTCTCAGGGGCAGGGCATTTAGTTGACCTCAGTCAAGGGGTTAGTGGCGTGAAAAAGTAATGGCACAAACCGACGATTTTTAATCCTTCCGTAGGCACATAGTGCGTATTTGCCTCCGTGGCATAGTTGAGGTACCTCTTTTACCACAATCGTATACATGCAAGGTTTACATTTGTAAACTCGACACACCTTGTAGGTGTATCCAGGGAAAGAATCATAACTTTCGAGCACTAGAGGGCATCATCAAATAAATTAAAGTACGGCATTCGTGATACTGTTCTATGTCCGTTGGAAGGGAAAATGAAGAGCTGAATGGTTTACGATTTTCTTTTGTGAAATTTCTTCAACTGCACCGACATATTACGTAAAACATTCGACACTTGGCGATAAACGTAGTAAGATCATTAGTGGTTTTACGCCTCTAAGATATATGATTGTCATTTATAATGACGAAATTAGGAAATGTAAAGTACAGAACAGTAGATGATCTCAGCTTTCTTATATGTATATCAATTTGAAAGTCACAGACCAACATTGAGTAATGATAATCCTAAATTCGTGTAACGATAAAGAGAAAAAATGTAAGTTATCACTGCCCAGGATGAACCACCTTGTCTACAAGCATGGTTTCAGTGTACAAAAATGGTAATTATCCACATGTTTCCATTCTCTGATGTTAGTATATGTACTGCTCTTAAAACAAGTACATCAATTTTAATTCTTGCTAATAATTTGTCTTGGCAAATCTATGAAGGCTTGTCTTACAATAGCTTTTACCAGCAATGTGGAAATGACAAGTTCCGGGCATTCTTAAGCTCAATATAGGCAAACCACAAGTGCAAACTAAATGTACAGCAACAACCTAGAGCTTTTAGGAGATCGCTTTGTGTTGTTGGATAGATGTAATATTGATGCCTTGCCGCTTTTCAAGAAACAAGACTTTTCATGGAAAGTAAAAACAGGGGGATATCAAGGAATAGGATCTAGTGTTTGCTTTTCATTGTCAATTATTAGTGATATAAGTATCAAAACATCAAATGTTGCCTAGCTGTATGACTATACGGTAGTGTCATGACATTTTGATCACCTTTAAGGGGGTCCTTAGCTTTATTAAAGTGGGTAGGGAGTTCATTAATTTTATGCGAGCGGGAGAAGAATTTGTCTGCCCAACCATACCAACCACGGCTCTAATAATTGAACTCAAGCTACCTTTCGGTTTTAAGTGGGCGATACTCGTTACTGTTTGTATACTTAAGTCATGAAAGTGATATTTAGAACAATTTACCTCTTAGTACAAAGGGTGAAAGATCATAAAATCCTACAACGACAATACTTGGTATTGAATTGTAAACACTATCATAGAAAAAAATCATCGCTCAGGGGTCTATTGAGAAAGACAGTACTCTTATAAATGTACAACATAAAACTTTTACCTATTATGTCGATGTAACTATAGCAAAGGGAAACCCTGTCAAAATAAATAAAACTACGTATCACAGTTGACAAGACAGCTTCAAAACGTGAATTAAGATATAATGGATATAGACGTGCGAATCTACACTAGTCTTCAAGACAAACCTTTTGAGGAATCTCATTTATTAAAAAATAAGTATACACTTTTTCTAAATTGTACAAAAACACCGCTCAAATTCCAGCAAGTTCCAGATAGTTAGCCTAACCTTCAATATGCCTATATGATCACATCTTATTTGGTAGCTTTTGAGCTATGAGCTCCATGGATGGACAGACTGGCAGGCAGGCAGACATAAAATCAATAGAGTGATTGCAATGACTTTCGTGCGTGCCTCCGGCATACGGAAGCTAAATCCCCAAAATACATCTGTTTACAAAAACCATCAAAACAGGCAAAAGCAAGTTTTATTTTCTTTCATAAGCAAAATCAACCAAATGTGAAATGAAAATAATCCATTGCTTTTGTAGAGAGCGCAAGATGTTTGCACTTGTATTTACTCGAACAATATGGCATGTCTTGTGATGATCAACGTAATCAGCAAAGATCACAAAATTTTATTTAGCCACTTCTGACTTAAAAATCACAATTATGATAGTTTGTCACACATACACATCGGGGTTGCTGAATCGATAGACTGCTCATGTTTATTGAAATTCGGCGACTTGATCATTTGACAGTTGTTCATAGCATTCACTGTAGCATGGAGCAAGCAAATTGTAATGCCTCCTAAAAGTAAGTCATAAATTTTTGATGTCGATCGACGTTGATCGACTTCATGACCGGTATTAAGTGTCCACACAAAGAATTGCAAAGTCTTGATTAAGTGCTGCTCAAATTTTAGAGAGAATACGGCGACATGGAGACCCTTGTTCGATGTTGTGGAAGGACTGTATTTGTTTCGGTCAATAAACTTAGCTGTTCTGGCTATTGATTTTTTGCCTGATATAAATTATGTAAAATCAACGACCCATAATTCACAATTTGTAGTGTATAAAGGAATTTGTATTGAAAGAAGTTCAATCAATCCATTGTTGTCCATCTTTTTGAGGAATTGAATAAATTTTCTAATACTACCAATAGCTATAAACATTCAAAGAATTTCATAGCTGATGCTGGTCGGTTAATCATTAATCGCCAGTCAATGGTCACTATGCAGGTGCAGCGCGCGCCGCTAACCACAGTCTATGCTTTATGATCATTGTACATGGAAGTGATATATGTCTTTCAGTTAACCCATATTTTGTAACGGGCAATATCATGTCTGTACAAAGTTGCAACAAATTCGATGTAGAAACATTGGTATATTCTAATCCAAAAAAGCTATGCATTACACACTTTGCCTACAGACAGATACGCAGACAGAAAGGTAAACAAATGTCGGGACAACAATTACTGACATGAGTGGACACGCCAGCGAAAAACGCTCCTAAAACGGGGTGTTACATGACCGTGGGCGCACAATATGGGGATTACTGATGACGCAGCAATTTGCATACACTGGACGGGAGGTTTTGAATTCTCATAGCATCACTTTGACCGTTTGATAAATTTGAATAATCATGATGGGCACTTTCGTGACATATGCAAACATGGGTCAAATGGTCGTACAGGGAACACAATTAGAAACATATGCATTCTCCGACAAAAAACGGACATATTTTCAGGTTATTTTCGACTCAAGTTTAGTCGCTATATATTCACAGACATCATATGCAAGATTCAATGACAATGAACTCCTGAAATATGGCAAAAAATTGGGATCCTGGGACCAAACACGGCACGTCCGATCAGTAGCGTGGCTTTTCTACATTTGCATAGATTTACGATAATGGGAGAAGTTCCTGTTTAAGTACAATTTACACTTTATTGTACAGATAGCCCCGTCCTGGTAGGTGAGGTAAACCGGTTGATGAATGAGAAATTCTATGGCAGTTGATAAGATATTGTGGGGCGACCGACAGCTAACAAGAACAGCAAAGGTCAAGCGACGAGGATCGAGAGGCTGGTAACAGGGTCGAATGTTCACATCTTTTCTCCAACAAGAATACAACTTATCCAGTGTCAAACAATGGACTATTTTGCAAAGCAACCGCAGTACGGCGAGAGGAGGGCAGGTACGTAAACGGTTGAAATTATTGGACGTAGTAAACCAAGTAAAGAATGGCCGTCTGAGTTCTCGAACTTAGATACCGAGAATATAACACTGTTTGCTGTTATGAGCAGGGGACGCTCGTAGAATTTCGAGTACCCAAATGAGATTTATAGAATCTCACACCCCCAATGACCTGGGATCAGAATTGGGAATATTTTGTCTCACACGAGCCCCAGGCGAGTGCACGTGTGAGACAAAATATCCCCAACGAGTGTGAGAAATCTTATCCCAGGTCCTTGGTGTGTGAGATTCTTTTTCTCACATGAACAGAAAATGCGTTCAATTCACACTGGAAACATTGAATGTTGATCTGTATCAGCGACTATCCTACTTTACATGGCCATCTAGTATTCCGTGTCACTAACGCGAATTCCGTGGCGAGTTCCACTGCCGATACTTCAAATTATGCTACAGAAGATGTCAAAAAATTGCTATATGTTCCAAGTGGCCATGTTCACCAGTTATTTGGAAATTCGCCCGTTGTTTTGTAAGTCTGTCACCAATGACGTACAGCATGATCTAATATCTTGACAACTCTGTAGTCTGTCCCCGTACTTTGACCTGCTTACTTTGTAGTTCCAGTCCGCTTGGTATTCATCGTGCTATTGGATAATATTTTGCGCGTTGAACGAAAGAGTTTACCATCCAATCAGAGGTCGTGCACTATACGCTGCAGAGTGTGAGACGGTTTCTGAGAGTGTAGGATCGATTTTTCTCACATTCCTGGCCGCAGGGATTGCGGGATCGACAGTGTGGGAAAAATCGATCCCACACTCTCAGAAATCGTAGCACACTATGCAGTAAATATTACACGAGCTCTGATTGGATGGTAAAGTCTTTTTCGTTCCACGCGCAAAATGTTATCCAATGGCACGACGAGTAACACACGGACCGGACTGCAAAGTAAACAGGTCAGAGTACAGTTGCAGACGACAGGGTTGTCACGATTTTGGATAATGTTGTACGTGTCCAATGTTAATTTAACGCATTTGTTGGTCATGTGAGAAAAATAATCTCACACGCCAAGGACCTGGGAGCAGATTTCTCACACTCGTTGGGGATATTTTGTCTCACACGAGCCGCAGCGTTGGGGATATTTTTTCTCACGTCCCCAGTGCGCTGGGAGTGTGAGAACACCAGTGTGAGATCAATTTGTTCTCACACTCTGTATTGTTGCGCGAACGAACACCTCGTATGTGAAACGAATGTTGATTGATCAATTCTGCTCAGCGCCTAATGCTCTGTACGAATTGAATAGAACATCGCGTAATGTACAACCACAGGGGCTCATAAGTGGCTATTTAAGTCAATATTACAGTGTTTTTCTTTCTTTTTCAATGTTACAAATAAACCAGCTGAAGAGCACAACACTTGTGTAGCTGTCTTTTGTGTAGCTTGTATTGACGTGTATAGTGCGCCCTCAATAGGGAATGTGATCATATTTAAATACGACCTTTAGTTCCGTGACCTCTAGCCAATTCCTCTGGCCATGCCTACTGGCCATGCATACAGACGTCGCTGTGTTTACTGTAAATTAGTACAGTAAGCATAGCGAGGGCGGGCAGTAAGTAGGCATGGCTAGAGCCTAGAGGTCACGGAACTAAAGGTCACATTTACGAGGACGCACTATACATGCCAATACACGCTACACAAAAGACAGCTACACAAGTGTTGTGCTCTTCAGCTGGTTTATTTGTAACATTGAAAAAGAAAGTAAACGCTGTAATATTGACTTAAATAGCCACTTATGAGGCCCTGTGGTACAACTGGCACTATAGCAGACAGACGACTGAACTGCAGAGTGAACAGGTTGTTCTAGATTTGAGTACGGTCAGCGTCGGCAACAAATACACGGAGGATGATCGCTTTTATGTTGTAACGGGAGAATTCAGGCCATTACCAACCTATCGGCTGTTTACGCTCGTCGACATATTTTCTGGAGAAAAACTGACTTGACAGCGATACAGTTAGCAAAAGACTTCGATGAGTGAGCCATCTGCACACGAGGCTGTAGCAGACGACAGCGTCCACGCAATGTCATCAACAGATGGCCACCAGAGCTGTTTCGCAACATTTTCCTCAGATGACCTGGAGAATTTGTGGCTGACCAACAAAACAAAATTGCCATATCGGTAACATACATGTTAACGTGTTTTTGATATGCGCATCAATGAAAGGAACTTCATTTTTCTGTGCGGAATGATACAAATGAAACAAGAGCAATCGAGTGCTGGTTTTCGATAGTATAAACCTACCACAATAAAATGCAATTTTCTAAAGATATTGGAGGGACGTGAGAAAAATAATCCCACACCCCAATAGGTTGGGATGGAATGTCTCACACTCGTTGGGGAATTCTGTCTCACACGAGCCGAAGGCTTGACAGAATTCCCCAACTCGTGTGAGACATTTTGTCTCACACAAGCCGCAGGCTCGTGTGAGACAAAATATCCCCAACTCGTGTCAGAAATCTGATACCAGGTCCTTGGGGTCTGACATTCTTTTATTCTCACACTGTCGATCCCACGCTCCCAGCGGCCAGGAATGAGAGAATGGTGATAACCTACACTGTAAAAATAGCGGACGCTAGACGCGTCTTTACGCGTTCAAATTGTACATGTCGGTGTTCAAATTTGAACGGCTAGTGTTCATATTGTTAACACCAGTGTTCATAATATTAACAATGATGTTCTAAACGTGAACACTATGTGTTAACAACGATCTCCTTCAAGTGTTCAAAAACTCAGCATCACAGAAATTTTACAATACTGTGAAACAATTAACAGTCTTTTGTGTATTTTTACTTTACAATGGCTATTTAAAATTTACTAATGCTTCACTGTCCGGTAAACGTACACGGATTTTGGTGTGATGAATTTCACACTAAGAGAAAAATATTTCCGGCCTACAATTGCTGAAAGCATGTTTTTTCTAAAAAAGGAAGTATACAAAATAATTTTACACGTTTATTACGGGTTGAAAGTTTAAAAACTAGAAAAGAAAATCAGAAAACCACCATGAACGTTTTAATTTTAACATCGGCGTGCAAGAGGCGTTCTACTTCTAAACACTTGGTGTTCAAGTTTGGTGTCTTTTCCTATCCCATGATGCATCAAAACGGAAGTTGCGACATTTTTCTTAAAGCGCACCCTGAAGTCGTGATCGTGCGGAAGCAAGGCCAGAAAGGGTAAGTTTCCTCTCCAAAATAGTAAAAGGTATTAGATTTTTGAAGCATCTATATTATCGTCCTTTGAAATTAATTGTATTGTACCTTGAAATACCTTAACTACGTGAAGAAACCTCTTTTTTTCATGGCTGCTATACCAACAACTAGCTGTGACTACGCAGTGGTACTTTTGGCCATAGCCTATCGATCGATCTCACTCGGGTCAAGGGTCATCAAAACACAACAGTAGCGATAACCCTTGACCTGAGTGCGATCGATACGCCTTGCATAGTACTGCTGCGTAATCACAGCTAACACATGTCTTTTAGTAGAGACAATCGCATGTAAAACATCGTAGAGTATACAATGTATTGTTTCAGCATATGAGAGTTTGCCTTTTTTATTTTAATCAGTTGATGACAAGAAGCAGCAAATATTTTGTAACAGTATTGAAGAGAGGCACTGTATATGAAAGTCTCCCCTTTTCCTTAACCTAATCAGCCCCTTGTCTTTCATTTAAAGTTTCATCTCGCCATATTACCTATTGCTGCATTTTTTCAGGGTGTAAAAAAGTTGGATTTAACTGAAAATTGAAGAGTTGTTATAGAAGCTGGTGGTACAGATAACGAAGAAGATGAGTATACAGGTAGCTGTCTAGAAACAAGCTTGAGAACCTCAGTTCATCTCTAATGTAGATTTAAACTTCCAACGGTCAGTAACTGAATTTTGATAAATTTCTGTATTTTTGTTCTGAATTAATCCAAGCTTTGGTAGCATGCTATGATCAACTAAATGTTGTCGGAGAATAAACTTTCACAGACGTGTAGTCTCCCTTATTTAGATTAAAGCTGAAAGCGACAGACCATTCAGAGTAAAAATGTCCACTCTGAATTACCGATTTTTCTGAACTTTTCACTCTGAATTTTCTGTCACTTTCTGCTTCAATTTTTCGTCCCCCCTTGCATCTGATGAAGGAGACTTCACGTCTTTGAAAGCTTATGCCCTGCTAACATTTAGTTGATCATAGCCTGCTACCAAACCGTAGATTATTTTGTAATGTAGCTCAACACGTCTCTTGTACTTAGCATCTGGTTTTTAGCTTTGCTGTTAGCTAAATAGGTGGATGTGTGGCATTGTCCTCAAATTTGTACATCCAAAGGTTTTTCTTCAAAACAGCCTGTACGAATCCTTTAATATTTGGATTACAGGTCCCAAGGGATTACCCTAATCAAATATGTTCAAATTATGATGAAATATGCAAATTTATATTTTTGAGGCTAATTTTGCTATTCTTTGGCAAAAATCTTCTTCTCTTTTACTGCCGTCTTCAATATTTGGTAAACATGTCCCTAAAAATGACTTTAGTCAAATTTGTGCTAGTTGTGATGAAATATGCAAATTTTTATATTTCATGGCAATTTTTGTCATTTTTTGGTCAAAAAATCTTTAAAAATCTATTTCAAAACTGCTAATCGAACAGCTTTGATATTTAGGACATAGATCTCTACTGAGAGTCTTTTTCAGATTGTTCAAATTATGCAGAAATTTGCAACTTTGTATTTTTGGGACATTAAAGACGTTTCAGACACTTTCTGCATGTTGTGCCTTACTGTGACAATTTGACAACTTGACATGTTGTGTTTACTTTAGTTTGGACAACTATATACCTTGTGCACAAGAGAAGCCTTTACTAACTTCTATTTTCTTCAAAATTTACAATTGTCTATACAGGAGGAAATGTCAAAAAATGGAGTATGCATTTCATAAATATATTTTTCAACACAATAAGTATGCCAAATTTTGAGCTTTTTCAGATGATTTTTGTACATTTTAAACAAGTATGAACATAAAACGTCATCCACAATATGGTGATTTTTATTGCTTATGTTTTTGATAGGCAGGTGTTAACACTATTGGTTTTTTCCTCTGACAAACTTTACATACAAAGTTGCAATGTTTATTTGCCCATTTTACAGTAAATTATTGTATGTTACTCTAGAATGTTTCGTGTATTTTTAGAATAAAATAATTTTACTGGATATCAATGGTCTGTAATGTCATTTCAAGGCTTGAACACCCCGTGAACGCCCAAAATTAAAGGTGTTCAACAAGCGCGCATCATGTGTTCTAGCCTTTAACGCACTTATCGTTGAACGGCGTCCATGCGTTCAAAAAGTGTTACAGCCCTTTGAACGCGTAAAAGCGTTCAATTTTTTGAACACATTTCCTGTGCAACGAGTGTTCAGATATGGAACACCATGGTGTTCAATATAATGTCTGATGAACACGTAGCGTTCAAAATCTGCACACGTGTGTTCAAAAATTGAACGTTGGTTGAACACGTAGTGTAAAATTTCTGAACGTCTAGAGGCGTTCAAAAAGTGTTACAAAAAGGCGTTTAATTGGTGTTCTATCCTTGAACACTGAACTTTACAGTGTAACACCTAAACTAGGACACTTGTCCTACTATTGTATATGTCTATATGGTCATTGCATTTAAGGTTTGTAATGTTGCAATAGTATTACTGCCGGTGAAGTTCAGTCAACTATACTTTGAATAGGCGTACATGATAAATAAATATTAAACAATCGCATGCATATAGCAGTGGAATTCGACACAGAAAACTTTGTTTTTAATTTTTCAAAACTTATTGCAATAGTCAAAGTTTCAATAGCACTGTAGCACAACTCAAATTGCTTGATTTTTGAGACTGTGCCCTTTTAACCAAAAAAGACAAATGACCATCGAAACTACTCGCTCCAAGTGACTGTAAACATTCAGCGGCCTTAAGTAGTTATTAAAGTAGATATTGAATAGGGATCTGATTGCGTCAATATATCTTTCTGTCGTGGATTTATGGATTGATTGTGTGGTTGTCGTATCTTGTCTTTGATGGTTTGCTGTTGTAAGTGCTGTTTGATCTTGTAAACATTCGACCAGGATGTTACGAGTTAGGGTCATGGGTGTGATGGCAAGAGGTTACTTTTTGTTTAAGATCCAATGGACTAGACATTACTCATAAATCCCTCTAGCTTGTGGAAACCAGATTAGCTTTGAATAATCTTCTGTTCTAAATTTAAAATTAGGTCGAAATACAAACTTCCTCTTCACAAAACAGGTAATAAATCTACTGTATAATTTGGTGCAAAAGCATCAAACGTGCAACTTATCGCCATATAAATCATGTTTTGCAGGTATCATAAATACTAAATATACAGTATAGATAGTCATCCCCTACTGAACTGTTAACATTTAACTTTTTGTTGTCGTGTCATTTAGAACAAAATCCAGCTTTTGCTTGCTAAACCATATTTCACTGATTGCCATATTTTTGTTCTGTAATGTCAGGGTACAAAAACAATATACGAACAAGGAATAGCATAAGACATATCATAATTAGAATAAGTAAAATAATTTTTTTTTAACTGCTGCATAATCAACAAAAGACGTTCGGATGGACATTTTTAATAAATTGACACAAATGTTGTTACTTTAACCTTAATGTTTCTATCGTCTAAATGTATGATAACGTTTCAATCATTTTGTCTTAATTACATATTAAAGCGAGGCATAACTAATATAAAAATACAAATCTATGTTTCACCTGAAAACCACGTCAGAATTTGTGGCTCTTTCTAAAATGTTAAAGCACACCGAAGGGGCGTAATATGTTCACGAAATTTATCCTCAGAAAACATCGTTTTGACGACAACCAACATACAAGATGGGACAAAGTACGATTACAATCTGAAACGGAACAAGACGACAATAAAATACGAACATGAACCACAAGTGAAGAGGAACAAAGCAAGCGATTTCTCAACATTATTAGTGTCGAATGGAACATCCCTCCTGCGATCTTTAATGCAGGGTCACAGAGAAATCAAATATTTAATTCAAAACATGGCTCTTACTTTAATATACTCCGTCATTGTGTTAAGGAGCTGAACACGCATTGAGACCTTCAAATTAATTTTCAGCAGACTGCCTCGTTACATTGCTTATGTGTATGTTTACCATTAAGTTACATTGCTGAAGTGACATTTTTTGCATGCAATACAAAAGTCCTACCATATAAAATCAATACCTTTTCTTAGTGCCCATGGATTTGAATTTTGTCGGTGAAGGACACGAACTCTGATGTATAACCATTAGAATGTCATGTTCTTGTTGCCGCACAGATGTACCGTTGGCTCAGAGAGATAAGGCCGAATCTTATGATCACAACCAACCTGAAATAGCCAAAGGAGGTGGACAGAAATTGTAAGTTATCAACACTCCAATGCAGTTTTCAGTCTTCGCAAGTATTTGTGAATTTGTGTTTCTTCGTCGTTGATTTGCGATTGAAACGTTTGATTTCTACACCACTGACATTTAATACGCTATGCTACCGGCATTTTGTGTTGTCTACCTCGTCAAAATAGCCCATGTCGATGTCCATCAAACAACATAATGAGCATAGCCGATAACCCAAGACACGTACCAATCATCCCAGCAGCAGTAAGAATGTTTACTGAAGCAATATTGACGGGTTTCAAGTTCAAAATCACGATCAATGCTGCCGTGGTAGTCACCTCCCAACGAACCGAGCCCCCGGGTCGAGCCGAGGAAGCGAAGGGCGTTCATAATTTCTGACAGCAATGACGATACTCCGGACTCATCAGAAGAAACGCTATTTTACTTTTCAAGAGCGACGAGTTCACGAGGTTATCAGTGCACTTAAAGATGCAAGCTATTGCTTTGTCTATGCATGTTGTGCACCACGTTGTATTGTACCGTGTTGTTCAACTTTCGTCGTCTCGCGTCTGAGCTCAGAAAGACTCGTTGCTCGTAGTCTCACCGATTGAGTCAGTGCCGAACACTGTTCATTATATTTAAACAAGCTCATTTTATTCGTAAAATATTAAACATACAATTGATAATTTCGTAACACATAATAATTGGTAATTTTAAAAATTTCATACAAACTTTGCAAAAGTATAATTCTTTGAATGATGTTCGAATATTGACAAAAATAACCCGATCCCGGTAGCCGTATACCGCGGCTGAGAGTCGCGACGTCCCGCACCTAGGGCTTGCACGTCCAATAATGTTATGAATGAATTTTTATTCAAATTGATGTTATAGTAATTACCAAAGAAATACCTTGTATTAAATATCCATAGTCTTTCCTATTTCCGCTTGTTTCGCACAGAAAAAGCCCTACTAGAGATGCTAATTATCCATAGGAGCAGCTTCGGCGTGCTCGAAGTTAACCTCGACATATGTACAGCTGAGCGCAGTCAAGTCAGCTGTGACCCAGCGACGACCGCATAACACAAGCGTATGAATTCTTGTAAAATACTTCTCTCCTTATTTCGCAGTAATTATCATTCCTGAAAGGTTTATTCACGGAAAACTGGGTCTATGCATGTGATAAATATATAATCCCCCCGTATTCCTCACTCGTATGTCTGCGTCGCGGACGAGTGATTCCCCGTGTAGCGGCCGTATCCCCCCTCGCCTACGGCTTGGAGGGATACGGCCGCTACACGGGGAATCACTCGTCCGCGATGCAGCCACACTCGTTCGGAAAACGTTGGGATTACATATAATTGTGCATTTATAGATGTCGCAGAGCTGCTTGCTCTAAGCTCTCAGCTGTTCACACTCGATCGAGTTTGAAATCGAACGCGTGTCGAACGCTGGTCCGGGGTGAGTATTTTGACCCGATTTTGGTGGGCCTCATAACTTTAACGCAGGGATGAGATTATGTTTCAAAACACGAAAACACACTCATTTTACAAACTCCAGCCTATGTTTTACGTCCACCGTCATTTTTAAACTCAAAATAATAATTCTTCAAATTGTGAAAACCTGTATCAACATCTTAATATTTAAATTGTTCGCTTTAAAAGTGTACCATAAACCCTCCCTTGAAGTGGAATGGCCCGATAGCGGAATAATATCAAGAAGTGTTACGGTTGTCATCACTCCTCAGCAACCAACGTTTTATTCGTACAGCAAGGAGCAAGCAAGCAAGGTCGATTTCAGTTGATTTCGTCGCTAATTTCGGAACGTCGCTCCGTAGGAAAACGTATAACCAAAGCATGCATGTATGATAAAGGGGTTATTACACGAAGTTTGAGCGATACCGCGTGGTATTCTCGTGATGTGTCCGCATTTTTACTCGTTGCTGCGCAACTCGTCAAACCCTAAATATTTCACGCTTTCGATATATTAGCGTCCTTGAACGCGATAAATCCAGCGCAATTCCACTCGATTTGGACTATAACAATGCTAGCCACGAAATACCAGACGGATTCGACAATTGGTCTAATTCATTTACACATTGTAAAATTCACCCTGTCATTTAATCTTTTCATGGAGGTATTCTGCGTACTCATCCATGTTCTATTGTATTTCCACAACATGTAATATTGAGCTGTTATTACTGTTTAATTTATTCATAGCGAAGGGCTTGAAACAAGAGATTTGTAGTATGCCACGCAGGGGCAAGTGATAATTTGTACTTTCGAATCTTTTCTAATGTCGGTAAAAATCGAAGTATTGTTTGTCATCTTATCGTGTTCTTTATGACTTCCGTATCCGACATGGATGCGATAATGTATAAATGGACTCACACACTAATTCAAACACATTGACTCACTCAGGCTGAGTCAGACACCCAAGAAGGCAGGGTCATTCAAATGCCGACTAACAGGCAAACTCACAGTGTATGTATAAGTGGCTGAGCCGTGAGGTTAGCCATCAAGTTCAAGTTTTACATCATCACCCGTCGTGAGTACCGAGAGCGCTAATTTAAAAGATTATGATAAACGAATAACTGCGTAAGCTACGAATTGCTGTTGTTGTAATAATCAAAGCATACTTTATTCTCGTTTTTAGGTTGTTGAAGACAGCGACGAGGATCTGCAACTTCACACTTGGTGGAATTTAATTTATGCACAAACGGCATTACTGCTTATCACACGCGCTTGCTGCTTGACGATGTACATATGTGTCTTCATCTTTTGTCTTTTTGAAAACTACACAACTGTAACGTGTGAAACTTTCGATATAATACCTCACCGTGCTGTCTTTGAGCCGATGTTACCAATGTGTTCAGTGGTCACTTCCAGTCTATGGCTCATTGTACTGCACAAGCTCCGGCACGAATCCTCTTACATTAAAATTACCGGATACATTCTTTGGAAAGTCTATTTTTGGAAGTTTGCATCTAGTCTATTTGTACTTGCGTTTTACCATTTCACTGTGGTGTGGTCAAATTATGGTCAGCCTGGGGCGTATATTTATATCTGTCTACCGTTTGAACAAATCACTTCTTCGATACTAATGTTTGTTACAAACTTTCGAGCTGGCCCCAGTGATAAAGACAATAATAAGTTTAAGTCCATCCAGACTCTTTACAGGGCTGTACTTCTGATGACTGCGATCGAGAATATTTCAATATCCATGATTTCGACGACGTACAAATCATTAAAAGTACTCACTCTACCGGTGACAATTACAGCGGATCAAAACATGCACACAGCTCTAAACGTGATGCTTCTTCTTGTAAACTTTCGATACAGGTACGTTGATATTTGCATCGAAGTTTATCCACAAAAAGACCGGAAGATATTATCTGCCTACATTCCTTTTATTAGACAATGAGCTATCTCTGTTCTAAATCACGAGCGATTGAAGCAAGCATGCACACTGAATGAGACAGCTGATTAGCATCACTGTTTGAATAAATGAACGTTTGCATTTGAAGATTTTGTCATGTTATACACAAATCGTCGGAAATCTCGAAATTTGTCTAACAAAAACAACTTTTGCAACTTACGGACGTGACGTAGGCGACCCCAAAAAAAGAAATTTGACGATTTAATTTTTATTCCGATATGACGCTCCAGTGGCAAAACTTGCTGGAATATCTGCCATTGAGTACGAGAGGCGGAATTAAACACGATCAACTGAAATATTAAGCGGATTACCACTAATATGTGTGAGAAATAATGGCATGTGTAAAATGATTATTAGGATATGAAGATTTTGCGATGCAACGCACGCAAACTTACAAACAAGGGATCTATAGACAATGCTTTTATGCCTTATGTTATGCCTTGTTCATTTCAGATATCGCCTTGCTGACTACTTCTTCATGAAGTTCACTCTAAAGAACAAAAACTTTAGCATTTTACGTGACGTTGGTGATCCCAAGGAAGCAATTCTACACGATTATGAGTGAATGCTTTGAAGCACCAAGATTGGACAACACTCAAACGTCAACACTGCGGAGTAATGTGCTTTGACATATTTTGTCTGAAATGGCTTACATCGGGAAGGGAAGCTCGAAGTCACGATATTCCAGAAATTTAAAGATATTAAGATGTGCTTTTTTTAGTTTTTAAAACTCGATCGGCCATTTTAGCATTATTGATTACTTAGCGGAACTTTATATTTCACCTATATGTGTCAATATATTTCACGTCTGAAAATACATTTTTCGGGATAGGTTGTTAATCCGTGGCACAATTCGGCAAATCAATAAACCAATTTGCATTTTCAAAAAAGAAAATCGAAATGGAGCTAATTTTCAATTTTCAAATGGTTTTATCATCTTGATTATTAACTTCTAGGCCTATTTCTAAATTTAAAATCTTTGGGCTGAGATTGAAATATAGGAAACAGGTGTATACTGCTGTGAGTATGGCACTTTACGGCCATTCAAATTTCCCTCTGACAAACTCTATTTCCCACAATTCGTATTTCCGTTTTTTCAATTTCCAATATACCAAATGTCCGATTTTCCCATTTCATTTGGGGCGTGGCCCAGTATCTTTTCATACTATGGCGGAAATAACTGTATCGAATTGGAATTAAGGTGTAACATTTATCTCAGTGTGACCAAATGTACTGGGCAGGGCTTGGTTACGATGATTGACACAAGGTACTTTTAAAAATTAGCGGGAATGAGGGACTGGTCAGTTTCTTCGGCCTTGGAGGCCGGTTGATTCATGGGGGGGGGGGGTCACCCTGTTTTTCACTTTGGTGATGGGGTCACCTATTTTGAAATGCCCAATTTGGGGTCAGTGTGTTTTTAAATTTCGACACGGGCTCATACTTGCCTAATATGCATCGTGCTAGCCATGGCTTTCATCATTCAGTTTCATTTTTCAGCGCGCCTTTCGGGCGCGTAACTTTACTAATATGAGGTTATTACGAAAATACCGCAAAGGATTCACGAGGACATTGGCGCAGCGTATCGCCCGACGCGAAGCAGAGGGTGACGCACGACGCCGATGTCATAGTGCATCCTTTGCGGTATGTTCGTGATAATCGTATAATTATACATCGTACATTCTTCACTTGGACATCAAATTGTCTAGCTGTGCAGCTATCTGTTGGCGAGGTAGGAGGCGGGGCTATGCAGGTCATCAAAAGGACATCAAAGGTCAACCCCGCCTTTCGATGACCCGCATAGCGGCGCACGCTACCCCGCCAACAATAGCTGCGTTTCCACAGCTACAAATCGTCAGAGTAGTGACCGTTTTAGTGTAATGTCAATATTTCATCTTCCGATTTATAGTGCAAATGTAGAACACTATCTCAGACGGCTTCTGCAAACTCTGGAGTGTGTGTACTAGTACTACACACATACGTACAGAGCGCGCGAGGCTGAACAAACTGGCCAGTCCCTATACCATGCTAACATCGTCTCACATACTGGAAGACAAGAAAAAAAGCTGTTCTTTGGTTGATAGAGAGCGAATGACAGTGATATTAGTTAAGGGCCACGTAAAGAAGCACGTTTCTTTTGCAAATTAAAGTCTTTTAGTGCTAATAAAGAGTATGCACTGTCTTTAAATTAATAATACGATGCGTTTATTAGATCAAATCATGTGAATATAATTGTTTGAGTACGGAGGCAATAATGTATACTGTAGGGCTTGTTTATTTACATGAATGCCATATAAAAAACTAGTCTAACCGTTTCAAGGTACACTAGGGTTCTGCAAAAATCGCTAATCAAAAACAGACAACCGTTACCAACGACAACGAGCGTCTTTCATAAGAATGCAATTATATGGCTCCAATAATTCTGAATGTTCACCTTTATAACGCACGAAAGGGGGAACTACTGTTGAATATCGTCATCTTTCACCCGATAAGGAGAATATAATCAGTGTCAGCAACGACACGGAGCACTGACAGACCACGAGGCTGTGCAGAAAGTAAAGCAGGTATGTACAGCTCCAAAGTATGCAAGTTGGAATAGAACATCTGAGTTTCTGGCCGTAGAGTGAGAAAATAATAAGACATAAACTGAAGTATCTATGCATATGAAAAGACAGACTTCAGCACACAAAGAAAGACAGAACTGTTCTGTATACTAAAATGTAAAGATCATCGTGCAGAACGCGGCCTAATTTTAACAGTACTATGTGGTGTATAAACACCACAGTTTTTTTCTGTTTCATTCTGATAGTCCTGACTGTATAACTACCACAGTCTTGTTCATATTCTTGATCCGTAACTGACTTTGAATGAACGCGATGACAATGAACATATGAGTCTGTGCAATTACCACCCTTTAGCACGTCATGCAGCCGAATATAACCTTTTGCAAAGAGTACTACCATCATAACAACATTTCCAACATACCTTGGACTTGCAGCATGGTTCAGATTTATATCTTCAAGTCAGCCACGTTTGTTTTGTTTGACAGCCAACTGACCAAATTTTCAACATCGTGTTAAACACAGGGGCCTATCGTACTGTGTGTTTAACCTCCCGAGACATTTACCCTGGATCATTTATTGCCCCCGTGTGCGACGGAACAATAAGCGTCTGTTTCGAGACACTCAACTGCTTTTCGTAATGCCAGCGAATTATGAAAAATAATCAGTGGCATTCACTTCTGTAGTGTTGCTTGGTGAAATGTGCCGTTTTCGAATAAAATAATATATTTGGTCCATTTATTAAGTATCAATATGACGTTAGGTAAGATGAGAGTGATAATTTTGATAAGTTTGTATCTCCTACAAACTAAAGGGAAGTCAACAAGCCATAACATGAGAAATAAATGAGTTAATACTTCTCTTTCCCGATCCCGCATACCCGTCATTAGTTTTCTGTATCCTTCCTTCCGCTTTTATCAGCGAACAGCAGGCCATGACTGTTTGTCATCACATTGATTCACCTTGGTGACTAATACCAATATTAGCATAATGTGCAAATGTCCAACAGACCTGGTGATGTATTGCTTTGAATTGAAATGATTGTTGGATCAGTTTAGTGGCATACATATTACATAAAGGACTCCTCCTTTAACACTGTAGTAGGATGACTATAAACTTTATGCTCAATGAAGGGGCGTCTGTTGGTCATGACGAGTTATTCGTCCCTGAAATTTCCAAAAATTGATGCACTATACATTGCCGACTCTGTCGCTGGTGTGAACAAGTGGTGATGAGTGGCCCTCCCTCCTGTTATAATGTGCCTTCTCATTCCCACACTCTCTTGCTCTTCAAATCATTAAGAAGGTTGTTCCAAAATACCTTCAAGCAGCACTACGAAGCAATTCGACTGTTAAGTCTAAATCTTCATTAACTTAAAATTACTCGCACCATACTTCTTTCATTAAGCTGTATGATTATCAAGTGATTCTGATCTTGTCAACAGGTTGTCATCCTTGATGTTCAATTTGATAACACATGTGAGAAGCTTTCTAACATATTTGGTAACTTTCGTAAAAATACGTCCCTTTACTACTACAAGTACTTTTATGGTAGAGTACAACGAAAGTCTTTCTCTGATTGGGTATTATTACAGTACTTAGAGCAATACGTCAAATGCAAATCTCCAATTTCCATACAAACTCGAATAAGGGCTGGAAGAGTTGTTTCAGGCATTGGTAAAATTGTTCATCACTGACTACCATTTTGACTGTGCACTGGCTGCCGATTGAACTGCGTATCGTCTATTTCACTGTATTATTGACTTTCAAGTGATTGAATGGCCTCACATTTCCGTATTTGACTGAATTACGGATATGATATTCTCAAACATCAGTTTACTAATCAAAGTTATTTATATTCTAAAGTTCAAAAGTCAAAGGTCATTCTCTTCGTGTTCAGCGATAATTTCGCATACAGTGCTCTGCCATATTTTTGACGAAGTAGACTTATTCTCTTTACAAATGATGGTCCAGATATAGATTGAATTTAAAAGTCAAATGATAATAAGAAGGAGTATAAGAATATATATTCTATTTCAAAATACCACCATTTATAGCGCAGTATAGACACTGCAAGATTGACATTCAAAGCACAGTCTATAACTTGTATAAAATGCTGTACACCTAGATTCCTGTGGAAGACGACGCACGCTTATGGTGCAAAGAACATCTGAGATATTTTTCACTATGACGACTTTCATGGAGACGTAAAAAAGAGGATAGATTGTTTCGATAGCAACCACATGCGATAATATGCCGGAATTCTTGTATTAAAACATTTGCAAATCCGGAAATTTAGATTATTTGAAAGATTTTTAAACTGTTGTATTCAAGTTCTAAACAACAAACCAGTTTTAGAAACTATGCTGATACAGAATAATATTTTTTTATTTTTGTAAAGATCTGCCGAAACAATATTAATATAACTCAAACATATTAACCCTGTATGATTCAGTCTTCATATACATATCAATCGATTGCTTTTCTTTCCCTAGAACTGGACATTTAACGCTAGCTAGAGATGGAGACATCATTTGTTTTGAAGTGGACTGGGTTTCATAACTTTTAACCGAGACAATTTACTTGCGTGCCGTCAGGCCTAGTCTTAGAATTATAACAACAACAAATGCTCTTTTGCGAGGTCTACTTTGGTAGTTGTTTGAATCATAGTTTTCATCAAAGTGCTAAAATAAATAAAAAGAATATGGAAACTATTTATTTGATACTTTGAATATTAAACTAACCAAGATAAAACCAAGTTAGAGCGATTCTAGAGGATTCAACTTGCATTCCAGAAACATATTTAACTTGCCTCTCCTCATCATGTTACAGCGATGTCAACGGTTAGTAATGCCGATAATGAAAACAGAAGTCAGGGCCAACAATCCTCTATTCCGGTGAGTGTGTTTTGATCTTTCAGGTGTTAAAGTCGTGGTATGTTCTATCAAGCCTGGTCGCTGTCAAGAAAACGCCTTTACCTATAAATGCGATAAAACTAATCACAGATGAGTATACACTTGATTTTTATACGCTTAATATATTACACAAACCGCTACGTGTACGTTGGTGCAATATTTGTACCCCAATTAAGTATACAGCGAGGTGCAAAAGCATTACTGCTATAATTACATTACATAATATCAACATTTGTTGTTGGTTTTTTTGGGGGGCGGGGTTATATTTTGTTCTACAAGTACCAAAAAAGCAAATTCAAATATAGTATTTAGATTCAAATATTTATCGTCATCGAAGAGAAATTGAGCACATGGGACCTAGCATTTTGATGTTCAGGATACGTTTCACATGCACCCGGTATGACAGTGGAAGTGACGAAGACGATAAAAAGTGACACCACTGATGTAGCGAAGCGCAAACCTAAGGCAGTTACGAAGTAACATTCTCAATGTTGACACTACTCTTGTAATGATCACCATTTATGTAATAATTTTATGAGCTTCAGCGTCGGTTGTTACTGCTACGTTAATGCTCTCTGTCTCTGTACAGAGCTTGTTTATTAGTCGAGGGACCAGTTTTAGCTGATAATTTTAAAGACGCTTGTCCAATAAGAAGGACGCATTGATGTAAATGATACTATGGTGTGTCATAATGGAATTTTGACGAAACTGTTATTTGACCAGTGTAGATGATGTTGCTCAAAGTTGGCATGGCAGGAATGAATGGAATCTTTTCACTGTGCCAGATGAATGCGACTTGCCTGATCTCCATAGAGTGACTAGCGAAAAAATAGATAAAGATTGCTATCCTTTAAGGAAGTCGCTATATGGTTAAAATGTATTGATAACCTGTTCCAAAGATCTATGCTTGTTGAATGTTAAACCCTTTTTGTAACCAATCAATACACACGATTATTATTTTCAAAATGTAACGGTACAAAAGTTCTGTTCATAACATGTTTATGTAACCGTGAGATTTCTAATGCTATACCTTTATGCCTTTTACTTTTCGACTACTTTTAGCAATCCGAAACATGCGAATCAATTTGTTGTTGGAATGCCTTACTTACTTTCCTGGAACCTCTGTTAGTTGCTCGTCTTGTTCTCCTCTTCTTATTCATTGTGGTCTTCATCGTCTGCCTGGCTGAAGAGGCAACCACTACGTCAAGATGCTTGAATTTTGGTTTGATCCCGTACCGTCATGTTTTTGAACCGCTTCTACCATTTGTTTCGGTGACCACAACAATCACATTGTTGGTTGTTCACCAGAAGCTTATTGCAGATGAATCCTTCAGGAGCATTTGTCGTAAACTTCTAAACAAACTATACTTTTGGAAATATGTTGTCGTCGTAGTAATCGTCTGCGCATATCACATCATGGTAGTTGTGAGCGACTTCGGGCTTCCCGGGGCGTATTGCTACATCATCGTACCGTTTGAAGAAATCTGCTCTGCAGTGCTGATGATGGTCTCAAACTTCTGGGCATATCAAACCGCCAAGAACCATGAGTTTATTCAAAAGGCTGTTTTCCTGGTAACTGCTATTGATAATTATACCTTGTTCACGGTGATTTCGGTTTATTTGGCACTTCACGTTCTCACCCTTCCATCAAACCTGACAAGAAACACCATCTACCATGCCATTAATCTGATGTTTCTCACTATCTACGCAAGATACAGGTATGTGAATAATGATGCCTTATATGTGTTACACAGCTTATCATAGTTTATTGTCCGCCACTTTTGAGTCTTATTTAAAGTTTTCTATCATTGAAAGGAGGGCTTTGCATATTTATGCAACAGTTATACAAGAAGTTTAATAACCCACCCGATGAATAGTGTATGATATTTTTCCCACACTTTCTGTGTGTGAGTTAAATACGTGAGTAAAATTAAGTTTGAAATACATGTCCCCTATTACTCATTAGAGTTATTTGCTCAGATGACAAAAAGGGCGTGTCACGTGCCGTGTAACTGCCGTCTATGAAAATAACTTCAACGATGCCTCAATAGACAAAGAATAACTCTCAAGGAAATCTTACATATTTTGTCAATCTTTACAAAGTCCTTGTGAAAGTAAGCACTAACAAACTGGACGGCCAGTTGGTTATAAAGGACGAGAGATTGAAACGTTCAGCAGTCACTCCTTAACGTGCCAAAACTACTACAAATATAGTACGATACCTATTTTCTTGTAAATTTGTTCAATGTGTAGGTGGAGCTTGGCTGATTACTTTTTGACGAAGACATTCCTAAAGAGACAGAATTATCTTATTTTGCATGACGTTGGTGACAATAATGAGATGCATCAAAATGAAGACAATGAATGTAATATCAGTGACGTTGGCGGCGACGTACAACACATCCCTCTGGTATTTAACTATTTATATATTTGTTTATTTATTATACTATATCTTATATATCTTGTTAGTGATAAAATATATCGAAGTATACAGATGTTCTTGTGGGCATTACAGTGCTCGATGCGGAAAGCACAGCGTTATAAATAATAACGTACATTACTTCATGTACAAAGTAATTACATCAGTTACTTTAATTTCATGCATCCTACAATCTTCAGACAGAACTAAAAGCCTTCTTAGATCTACACTCTCATTTACATGGTTAGGCAAAATTCAGAACTTTTTACGTCCTTGCATGATAAAAGAATAATTATAAGACATGTGCTTCATCAATGCGATCAAAATGCCCTAATTATCATGATTTCTAATGTCTAGCCCAAAGGATAATGGTAGACCCATCTCGAAAACTTTAGAGATACCTTTGACTACGTACCGTACATACTCGCCTCAAAAATTCTTAGTGTAAAACATACCTGCACATTACCTCTAAAAACGAAGGATATCAAGTATATCCTGATAACTTGCTGGTTTCGATATTAATTTGTACTTTCTATTGTATATAATTATCTAAATACGGTAGCTTCTTACGAGTCTTAACTGGGACACTTGATCCGAATTAAGCTTAGTTGTTGTTATTAAATTAGTTAATTTTCTTTTTTTGTTTCTTTCCACCGTGTCTCATTCAGCAAACCATGGTTACTACCGTATGATGGACCATGATAGTGATTACATTATTACATTCCGAGCGTTTACAAGTAAACACGCATATTAACATTGTGGACCTGAACGTGTTATCGACCAAACCTGGACAAGGGATATGAAAGGGATAGAATTAATCTATGAAAACCTGCCAATGCACATTTCTTTCATCGTTTCCTGGAATCATGAGATACCAGTGTTTATTCAGTTATTATAGTTCTGGATAGAAGCTAATATATGGAATCGATGTTTCCGGAATCACATCAGTAATCCTTTGTTTATTTGTATCATGTTAATTTTGTTTATTAGTACTTGTCGTACATTTTTGTGTCATTATTCAAATATCATTATTGGCTATTTTCCTACCGATAACATGTTTTATTTTGTGCACCGTAATATAAAACTGTATGAACTTAAAATAATAACTGTTCGTTAGTATGCTTATCTCACTTTTCAAGTGTTTCAATGAGTGTCTCCATAGATCTTTCTAAGTTTTTACCTGTCTTTGTAATGCATTTATCCTTGCACAATTTCTTCGAACATATTATTGTTACAGGAACTTGGATAGCAATAATTTAGGATCAAACTATACAAGTCAGTAACTCCTTTTATGATAGTCGTGATGTATCACGATATCAAGACGACAGGTATTAGCTTTGAGACAGGAAATATGATGCCGAATGGCTTGAATCTTTCTAAGAAACTCGGCAATCTATTTATATATATATATATATATATATATATATATATATATATATATATATATATATGTATATATATATATATATATATATATATATATATATATATAATTACTTTTATTGCCTTGATATGAAAAATAATACACTTCACATGCAATGAAAGGTAGATAAAAAAATTTATACAACCCGATCAACAATTTTCACTTACATTGGCACGCAAAAATATGTTGCCAAGTTTGTATATGCGACTGCTTCTCTGTGAGTATACTCGGCTAACACGCCTGAGCTACCGTGTATAGATGAATTAATAAATTAGTCAACTGGGTTCATACAAAGCTAAAATTCGGATCCAAAACTTTACCCTGTGACGCTTAATGACGTTTGACATTGTGTTACACAAAGTGTCATTTCAGCAACATTCCACAAATAGATTGAGCAATTTAGAAAAATGTGCATTACTTTACTCTAACATTTTGGTTTGTGGCAAAGTATTAGTAGCTGTGAGTCATTCACTGACTAGTCTGGTTATTTGAAAAAAAATAAATAGTAGTCTATGGTAAACGTTTTCTTCACCGGACTTTAAAGGAAATTCCCGCATTGTGTTTTCAAGCCTGGAAATCAAATCAACAGACCGCAATAAACTCTTTTTATTGAAAATTGTTAGGATTACATAAACAGCTGTTTGGGTGGTGCATAGGTCTGACAACTTGTAAATATTATAAAATTATTCAAACAATTACATAAAGGAGCATTCCATTAATCCTTGTTGACATTAAGTATTTACAAGGTGTCAGTCCTCAGTGTGTAATCGAGTTGGTCTATCTGTTGATAGATGAAGCTGATAAATAACCTGCCCCTTTAAATACTCAGTTTTATTGCACGCTTATCAATGTACAAAATGAATACTGTTATAAAGTTTAGTAATTATGTGGTGCTTGTGAAGGTTTGTGCAAAGACAAATCAGTGTTTTACCTCGATAACTGAAGATCAGCTTGTAATCAAAATAGTTTAATTGTTTACAATTACTCAGTATCTTATTCCTTCCATTAAAGTGCTTTCATGTCACATTTTCCTGGTAAGTGTCATTGAACATATAATATATAACATAGTAAGGTCCTTACTAGTGTCTAACTGTGAATGTTTCATTTTGTTCCTTATCAGAGGGTAGGCAGTCGAACATGTTCAGTTTCTTTTAAATTAGTGGATTTCCTAGGGCTTTACAGACATCAACTGCCTTGTCACCTCAGGTGGCGATAAGCGGTGAATTTGAATTTTGTTTTGACGTGAAATTGCAGGAATTTTTTGACAAACAATAAAGATGATATAGATGATATAGGCAAAACAGTTCGTTCAAAACATAATATCAGAACCGTATTACAAAGAATATGCCTGTAAAGCTGATACAAAAGAGAGCCTAACGATTACTCACTCTGTCGAATGCTTTGCCAGAAGACAAAGTTGCGCAGCTTGATCGTCAATAAAAATTTCCTTCGTTCCATGGAGAATGCTCATCCCGCGAGGCAATGTACATGTTTGCTAATAAAGTATGAGTAACAAAATTTTGGGAATAAGGCAAGTGATATTCCTACGCTTTGTTAATACAGACGAATTCCATCTTAATGCTTGGCAACGGCTTTTAACACATGCCAAACCTTCACTGATAGCTAAGAAAGATATATCTGGATTGGCTGCTTAGCAGTTATACTCGGTATCCTCTTTATTGACGTATTTCTTGTAAGTAAAAGTAATTTGGGGTTATTCGAAGTTTTGGCGATCCCGCGTCGTATACGAGTGATGTATGTGTCCGTAATTTGACGAGTTGCGCAGCAACGAGTCAAAATGCTAACACATCACTCGAATACGACGCGGTATCGCCAAAACTTCGTGTAATAATCCCTTTATCATACATACATACTTTGGTTATGACCGTTTTTACAAGGACGTGATGAAATTCGCCAAAAAATTGACAGAAATCGACCTTGCTTGATCCTCGCTGCGACTTATAGAAAGTTTGTTGCTAAGGAGTGATGGTAAACGTATCACTTGTTGATATTAATCCGCTGTTGGGCCGTTCCACTTCAAAGTAGCGGTTATGGTACACTTTTAGAACTAATAATTTTACATATTAAGATGTCGACTTAGGTTTTCACACTTTTAAGAACGTTAATCTTAAAGGTTAGTATAGCTGTAGATGTAAAACATAGGCTGGAGTGTGTAAAATGAGTGTTTTTTTGGTGTTTTGTAAAATAAGCTCATCCCTTCGCGAAAGTTATAAGACCCACCCAAAATCGCGCCAGTGTTCGATTCCAAGCTCCGTCGAGTTTGATCCGGTAGCTCAAGCAAAGACATACAGCAAACAGCTCTACGACAACCATAAATGCAAACTGGCTATAGTAGCCGTCAAATACCAGTCAGTTTATCTGCAAGAATTAAGCATGCCCTTAGACGTCAAATATGCGGAATTTACTATCTTAGAAAGGAATTTATGAACGGACTAGGGAAAACGTGAAGTGAGTACATTGTATATCATAGCGGGAAACTCGTTCATGTACATTTTGTTGCAACACGTATACAGTATACGAATAAAACATTTCAAAGGTATGTAATCGTCTGCAAGTACATTTCCGTTACTGGTTCGTTCGCCTAAATAGGACTAAACTTGTTTTAAGAACCTAAACGAAAGTGTGACTTTTTTGGGCGCATCCGAAATCCGCATGGAACACATTTGAGACCTATGAATCTCACTGTACAAATCGGAAATATAATATCATTTCTGTCGCGAGTATTTTCAGTATGGTTGGATTTTTGTTGCTCATTTATGGCTATACACGGTATCATTTACTACTTAGGTATTTAAACTCGTAAGCAGGAAACTTCAGGTGCCGCCAACTGGTAAATTTCATGAATTTCGCAAAATCATCACAAAACATGTTTTGAAGGCTGATATACCGATTTTTCGTATTTTTGACCTTGACCCAAAATTTGGAGGGGAAAGTAGAGCTGTTCGTAACTGCCCTCCCACTGGCATACACGGAAAATATGCCCTCCCACTGAATTTTGATGCCCGCTGCCCTCTAGTATCTATAGTCTGCCCGCTCCCCACTCCCCATAACTTTTCATGCTCCCCTCTGCCCTCTCCCCACTACTGAAATTTCCCATTGCCAACTAGATGCCTACTAGGCAACCCAGATCAACGCAAACCGTGGGAGCAGCTGGCAGTATAGCTTGGAACATTGCTCCCCTCTAAGTAAGGCGCTAAATCTCCCCTCAAGTTCTATCAACCACGCCGCTTTCCCCTCCCTCTACGTATCTTCCGGTGCCCGCTGTCAAAAAATTTCTCCCCGCCCACTGAAAATAGTGAAATTTCTTCCCCGCCCACAGTAAGTATAGATTTTTTCTCCCCGCCCGCTGATTAGTTTTGAAATTTGCCCGCCCGCTGAAACACTTCGCACGAACACCTTTTTGCACGAACAGCTTAGTTGGCGGCACCTGAAACTTGGCGTATAGCGGTTCTGTCATGATGCACTCCCCATCGACCGGGACCGTAATCTTCAGCAGCGAAGAAGACAAAAATACACCATTTGGGACAGTAGAGACGAACCGTGTGAATAATGATAGGTGTCGGTTGCAATATTTACAAAATTTCGTTTGCTTGTTTATTTTTGGTAAAACTGTCTTTTTCCTAACTGCAATGCCAATGAACTGAATGCAATCAACAAAATTTTGACCATAATTATCAATGACGTTTCGGAGTGTCACAAGTCCTATTCGCTCAGCTATTTTTGTACATGTATACTACCGTATTCTAAGGTCACGCGTACCTGTAAATATTTCCGGTTACAGTGAAAATATAATTCGTATTTAAACATGTTAAAATACGGGCTCATATCAGTACCCTTAAAACAATAGGAGAATGTCAATACAGGCACTGCTTATTTGATAATAAGACATACTAGTATTTGACAAGATAGGTGTCCTCAACCACCCCAACTATCTTTATTAGACCAACGTTTCGGCAATGCAAATAGATTGCCTTCTTCAGGGCGGAAACGTTACAAACAATAACGTATAAAATAAAAGTGTTATACGATGCTAAACTAGACAAATTAAGGGGATAACGATAACAAATGCTTGAAGAAATGGGTACACCATTATACAAAGAAACCAATGATAAACGATGGAATGGTCAATAAAAAAGCCAAAATGATCTGCAAAGGCTGAGACGTCGGATGTAAACACTTAATAAAAGCAAGGAATTATACATAAAGATTCAAATATGAGAGAAGTACTTCTGTCCTACAAAATATAAGATCTAAGGAGATAATATATAATATTTCACTTGAAACAAGAGTATATGTAAATGAAACTACTATTTTATTTTCCAATTTTCCATAATATGTCCTCATTCTAAAATGGCATGGGTCGAAAGACTGACATTCATAAAAGTTATTGAAAACATAATTAGCAAAAAAACTGCCTCTTATCCAAAATGTAGGAACTTTATTGCTAAACAATATAGTCATTTTATTATGTAGTATTTAAAGGACATAGTGTGAAAATTTCCGAACATTTGACCAAGCCACAGGCGAGTTAAAATTCTTTAGAAATCTTGCAATTTGAAGAAAAGAGAAGCCAGGAAATTAGGTGATTTACATACATTAACATCAATTAACACTTTATTGCGCAACTAACGACTGCTTGACACGCTAAAATGTGAATTCAACCAATATCTAAATCTTGGGTTGAAAAATTAATTAAAATTAAATGAATATTTGCAAAAAAGAGAATTTGAGCGACATACGCTGTGCTGGGTGATGTGCCCTCAATAATGGTGAAGGTAATATCCACCTCGAAAACAGTGTACACATTTATCTATACTTTTGTCAGATATACTTTAACCGACTTGTTTATACAATAAAAATCAAGAATCGCCATTCTGTAAATCTTTTCGATTACAGAAGCATATCATTTGATGTGCACCGATATTTTAAATTTAAAATGGCTGCCATATTCTGGGTTAACATACAGAATGGCGGTATCTGTCGTCAAGGTTCATTTATCCTGTAATCAATATGATAATTTTGTATATGGCTCTCTGTGTTTGTGTATGGTATCAGTTCAACTATCTTATATTTGCTAATTGTTTTTTTCCCTTATGTACACATTCCCTCTTGACACCATTCTAATATGACGACTCACTTCTGACGAATCTGATAAACGTGCATCTCTTCAACAAACCTTCGTATCAGATGTTTGCGAGTGTTGATCTTCAGAGTTGAGGCTGTCTGTTGTCGTTGTCGATGTCTCTGTTATTTTTTCACACTTATCGCTGTCGCCAACATCTTG
>LD342818.1:366629-380956 GCA_001465055.1 Ptychodera flava | reverse complement strand
TCTAATTTTTTTAATAAAGCGTCGTTGAATGTACTGAAATGCTTTGTATGCAGTTTGTTCTGTTAATCATGTAATGATGTATGTACAGTTGAGAAAGATTTTGAAAATTTGAGTAGGCCTAAGCATGCACAATGTTCTACTCTCTATTTCGACCTGAATACCACTCATGATTGGTCATTGAATGATTGATTTTTCCAGCGTGAGATATCTCATGTTATGCAAAGGTCCATTGATACCATGGTGCTCAGTGAAGTTGCCACCAAATTACATCAAGAAGATGTTGTTGTGATATTCAATATTGTGATACTCATCATGAACTGCTGCTCTAGCCCATGCTACACCATGGCCATCGGTCAATTTTTAAAGTCTAAAAATTGATTGACATGTTAACATACTTACATTTTCATTTCCAACACTTTTGCAAGATCTCCATGCCTCACGAATTTGTTGTTCTTTGTCTAAGCTACATCTTATACGTAATTTATTCCATCTACATCTTGTCTGCCTTTCATCTACATTTTATCTACTCTCTAAACTATGACCTGATGATTAATATGCACAAAAGTAGACGAAGCAATAGATCTACATCTTGTCTACATTTCATCTACCTGAGATCTAAATTTCGTCTAATTTTTCATCCACATTTTGTCTACATTTCATCTACTCTCTGAACTATGACCTCATTAGTATGCACAAAAGTAGATGAAGCAGTTCATCTACTGCCCAATTAAAATAAAGTCTACTGTAGATCTAATGTGGACTAGATGTAGATCTCAATTTTCCGTAAGGGTCGTGTGTCTGGTACATTTTGTTGTAGCTTCTTGGGTTTCCTTTTCTTTATCTTCTGGTTTAGCTTCGGTTGTTTTCTGCTTAGACCTGTCACCGGGTGTAGCGTGGAGACAGGTGATGTGTTTCTTGCTCTTGCATATGGCGCACTCGATGGTCGATGTGCAGTCTTTGGCGAGATGTTTCTCAGTGCATTTAAAGCACAAGCCTTTCTTCTTACACAGTTCAATTCTGTCAGCAACTGGTTGTTTTGCAAATGCTTTGCAATCTTTCAGGTCATGTCCTGTAGCCTCGTGAAAGAGACATTGTTTTTCTTCATTTGATGATTTCGTTGCGTGTACACGCGCTCTAGTCTTCGTTTGTTGACTGGATTTCGACTTACTTGTTCCTGGGTGTGTGTCGTCTGGTCTTGGAATATCAGGATCGCATGCTGCTTTCGCTGTGTCTTTCAGGAAGTCT
The DNA here is from genome assembly GCA_001465055.1 of Ptychodera flava. Classification (NCBI taxonomy): domain Eukaryota; kingdom Metazoa; phylum Hemichordata; class Enteropneusta; family Ptychoderidae; genus Ptychodera; species Ptychodera flava. Next base: position 379,711 of record LD342818.1, on the reverse strand, counting down.
TTGAAGAACTTGAATGGAGGAAATGTTTTGTGGCGTCGTTTGTATGATGCCACGTTATCTCTCCACTTGTTGAGGACGAATCTTGGTAACTTCTCCATGACGGGCCTGAGTCCCTGTGGTGTATTCAGGGACGAAAGGTCAGGAAGTTTTCTCATGTGTGCCTCTGTGTTAGAACATAAGTCTGATAGTTCGAGTAGCTTTTTGCATTCGTCTGGTTTAACTTTCGGGAAGGACTTCAGTCTTTCCAGGATTACTGCGGTGATGACTGCAGGGTTGCCGAATCTGTCTTCTAGTTCTATCCAAGCCTCTCTGTATGACTCGTCTGGGTCGTCTACATAACGTTGTAGATGGTCTTCGATGATTTTCTGCGGATCTCCCTGCATGTATTTATGCAGGAAGTCAAGTTTCTCAGATGTCTGTATGCAGGCCGTTGTCACAGTGGCCTCGAATGATCTTTTCCATGACATATATTGTACATGGTTGGGTCGCCTCCAAATGTTATTGGTTGTTGTAGTGGTAAACGTTGATGGGCCATCATTTGGGCTATCTCCGTCAGAGGTTGCATGTTGTTGTTGTTCTGACTTGTTGTAGGTGTCTGTTGATTTGAAGTAGGTGTGACTGTCTCACCTGATTCTGTTGGTGTTCCCTGTCCTGGTTGTATCAGTAGAGGGGATGATTCTATGTCTTTGTTTTGTGCTTTGCGTACGAACTCGGTAAAGTTCAGTGCTGGTAGTGGATCAAGCTTCAATTCTTCTTTCATTGCAATGTATCGTGATACATGGTCGTTCGATGACTGGTCTGGTGTAGTAAGTGTCTGTACTGGTAAGGAATTTTCTTCCGCTACTTGCTGGAGGGTTTCTGCATCTATCCTTGCCTTTTCTGCTTTCATTTCAGCTTCGATAACTTTGATTTTTGCTTGATGGTGAGCAATTGTCTTCATATACTCTGCCTCTCTTGCTGCAGAGCGTGCCTTGCCTTGTGCCTTTAATGCGTTTGTTCTGGATGATGTTGATGATCTGGTTCTGTGTGAACTACGTAAGCTGCCTAGTGTAGATCCTCGTTCGGATGGTGATTTGAAGTTGGGGCGCTGTTTTCAGCTCTCCTTGTCTTTGCATCGTTAATGTATTCATTTGCTTGTTCAATGTTCCTATTGAAGCTTATTTCCGTTAGTTCTGCTTGCTCCTTACTTTCTGGAGTCTTGTCTTGTTGATAAAATCTCTGAAGTTTGTTCCAAGTTTGTTCATATTCCTTGGAAAGTGTCTCTGCTGTACCAATTTTGCTTTCTGTTGGGTCCTGCATCCCCCTGAGGTCGAAGAGAACTCCCCTTGTTTGGTTCCAAATGCTTGACAGGGCCTTTTCAGTGTTCAAGGTAGCATAGAGCAGTCCTCTTTCGTTTTTACTACTGTCCTGTAGAGGGCGCCCTTCAGTTCGGGCAGCAGATCCACCTTCAGTAGTGGCCGTCCCACCGGGAACCGCCCCTTCATTTGTTTGTTCTGTGGTATTTTCTGCCTTAGTAATATCTTCTTGATTTTCATTTTGAGATTCTGTGTGGGCTGGTTGTTCAGCTCCTTCGACTTTATTTTCATCCATTACAGTTTCTTTGAGTCAGTTGTAGTTGGCTGTATATGTGTATACAGTTGGCCTACCTTGCATAGCCTATATGCCAGTGTCCGCTGTTCACTCGAGCCAGTGTCTTGTCCGATGGTTCGCTGGTTTTCACTTCCAATGATGTTTCACTTGCGACGATTTTTCACTTGCGACGATTTTTCACTTCCAACGATTTTTCACTGTGGCGGAGTCCAGTTACTTTTGTATCCGCTAAGTGCCAACCACTCCAAGAAATAACCACCCTCAGTTGCTTTAGTTTAGGATAGGTTTATTCAAGAAGCGGTGAAAACTGGGTAAATAAAGAGATTAAAATTACAAGGTCATTCATTGTCTATACCGGAGAGTCGAGGTAAATCAAGTCCAAAGTAAACGGAATAAAAGAACTAAATTCTACTAAAATATCTAAGCACTGCATTCAAAGTGGTCCTCTAAATAATTGGAAAGTCATAAAAGGAAATCAACTTACATCGTTGCGCCTACAGTCCTACTTTTGGCTGGAGTGTTAGTGAGATCCACGTGGCATGTCTACTTGCTTTAAGACAGTGGAAGAAAAGCGTGTCTGCATAGTGTAATTTAATCTTTAACCTTTTAATTGTTTTACCAAGAAGTTTCTTGACCTTTGTGTCAGAGGGCCTTAAGAAAGATAGAGGGCGATCTTCTGAAAATCTAGTAAGGGTCATGAAGGGTCAATTCATCACACATAGTACTAATATTTTCCAATATATTCATGAAGGGAAGGCAACAACAAGATCGAAACAGAAGTTCTTCTTCTATGAGTTGCCATGGCTTTCAAAATATCATGAGCTTACGATCTTGGTGAGCCCGAAAAGTTCAGTTCGATGGCACCCAATGTGACCCAGACTAGGCACCCACGACGGGAAGTCACCTTCAGTTGTCAACTCGTCAATCGCGAACCCGGTCGTCAATGTTTACGTCTTACGAACTTTGATGTTTACAGTGACACATATCTCGCCTGTAGATACCTCCAAATTTTGTCACTTGACGGACACTGTGTTCTGTTGTCCGAGTCAACTTTCGATGCAACATCCATAGCTCTGCACTGCATGAAGAGTTCAGGCTACAGCTATAGCTGACAGCTGATGTCTTCGCTACAACGCCATGAAGGTTCGATTACGATCGAAAATTTACGAAATTTTTATGTGGTGAGGGAAATTTATCATATTTCGTCGAATGATTCTTAAATTGATGTTTTTTGCCTTCTACATGTCGCTTCCCGAAGATCATCAGGTACTTATTTATTCAGTTGAACCTACTTTCGGGTTTATCGCCAGGTTCAACGTTTCACACTAAGCCGTCCGTAAGACTGGACTGGAGCGCTAGCCGCCATGGCACCCCATTCTATTCTTTGGAATAGCTACAAAAGCTTTAGATACTCGAAATATCGTCGGGCATGCCTTCAATGTTTCAATATCTGATATTATCGCACTACCTCTTCGTAAAATTTTCATGGAAGCACAGCATCGATCACGACAGATCGGTCTGTGCACGAAAGCGTTACGGCCAGATGCAGGAAAAGTTCCGGTTGATGACGTAGAACAAGGATAATTCGGGTTTCTTATCCGTGGCGGAGATTCGATCAAGTTAATGTTATAATAGACATAATATGATCTACTTCAGGTACCAATTACATCAACTTCAGCTCATCACTGTCGATTGCACAGTCTCTGTGATTAGTTTCATTCAAAGAGGTTTCATTTTATTGACACTGCAAGACAAGCGAGATTCTCGACAAAATATCTGTTGAATCACTGTCTTCTTAGCAGTATCTTAGCGGTATAGGGATTGTAAGACCTGTCGTTATTGAAACGGTTTTAGTCTCACTTGAACCGGTCGACGTGTAGGATGTTCCAAATATTGAAAGTGAAAATATGGAGAGGTGCTTATTTTGAGCGACTTGTTCCGACAAGATAAAAAACTGATCGAGTTCATGTGAAATGACAGAGCCCCCTCAGCAACAATAATATGGCATGCTGTTGTGTGGAATCCAATAATTGAAGAACAATTGAACAAATAAGTCTACACTGTTTTCTCATATTGCCATACCCTTGATTAAGTAGCGCAAATAAAATACGTGAAAATACTAATTTAAGTGAGCGTTTGGACTGATCAAATGAAACGAGCAAACAACACCACTCTATTGCTATATTGTCAGAGCTACAGTAAAGCTATTACCTAGCTTTTACATGACGAAACGGTGTTTTCAATCGGGTTCGAACTCACAGCCTACGATATCCAGTCACTTATCAGAGAAGCAACAGACAGAACCTCTTAGCCAAATCCCCACTCTCTAAATAGAGTGGTTCAATAACCAAGCTAAGTTGTGACAGTTTTCTGACTGCATCCCCCTCCACACGTACCCAAGACACCATTTTCCACTTTTGGCCTTCGTCCTCACTGGGTGTGGACAGAGGATCGCGTCCAGGCTACTCCACACGTTTCAGAGCTCAGAAGCACTCATGCTCGTACACTCATTGTAAATGACTTCTGTATGTTTTTGATAGGTATACATAATCTATCTACTTCTCAAAGTAAATTTCATCCGTCAACTCAGGCCTACAGCCTTCATTCCTGCCCTTTGTGGTAATATGTGCTGACAAACAAAGAGGGCTAGAGCATCTTCTTGAGGTTTACCTTGGGAACTAAGCCACATTTAAGCATTATGCAGAGAGCAGCCGCAGCATTTTACGACTGCGACGCAATTTATCAAATGTTATTTTAGCCTTCTGACTACTTGCTGCCAACAATGAGTATATTATGCCTTTATCTACCCTCACATAGGCCTCACAACAAACATTTCTGTTGGAAAAGTCACTGACAATATGGGAGCGAGATGGGTGGTTATCCGTTCTGCGTCATTTGGAGCGTTCAGTTGGTAATATAAATAGTTTTATCACGTCCAAAATTGCAATAAGTAATATGTTTTATGCTTATTGCTGAACCTACGTTTACTAAGCAAAATGTAGGTCACATAAATGTTATCACGACGGTTCAATCATCACAAGTCGGTTGATATTCTTAAACTCTGCCGCGAAATTGTAATATATATTGAAGTTTCATTGTTATATCGCTGTTAATTTCTACAACTGTTAATCAGCCTTTTTTTGAATGTAACGAAACACGGAACCAGACACCAGAATTGCAGTTTTGGCAACGACTTCCGAACCCATTTTCGATATACGAGAATTTTGACCATTTACCTGCTCTGCCGCTGATACCGTAGTTTAGTTGATCAGCTCTTTGTGCCATTTCTGATATTCCTTATACCGTATCCGTCTTTGACAAGATATTCGCTTCTTTCTTTGCAACCGTTGTTAGGGAGAAACGCTCAGTACGCAAAGGGAGTAATATGTTGATCAATGCCAAGCCAGTGTGAAAAGAATTATGGGAGCTGCATAAGACACGGGGACGCGGATGTAATCTGTTGTTTTGATTAATGAGGGTGATATTGATTCTGTAGCTTTTTCATAGTGACATATAAATACAGATGTGTGTTTTCATCATATGCTCATAAATCATAAGACGAATGCTCCAACTACTACCCTGAGGAACCCTAGCTATTCAGATGATTATCCTCAACCAGGTCTTGTGACCTTCAGTGACCTTGCTTTGAACATTTTTTTCCCTTATAAATTTTTTTCGTAAGTAATAAAAATCGATGATCACCAGTTTTAAATGTGACAATCTTTTTGGCTTTTTCAAAACTTAACTGGACGTTTACTTGTTCCAGTAAGAATATAGACTGCCTAATAGTCACAGCAAAACAATGAATTTACCGAACCACGAAAAAGGGCAACATTGTCGGCAAAAAGGGAAGAATCTTATCAAACCATGTGTAAGCTATATGCAATACGAGTTCCATGTGTAAGCTATATGCAATACGAGTTCTTAACGAACATTGAAATAATACAAGGACTCAGCAATGTATGCGCCTTTTTTGTACTCTATTTGGCATTTTATAAACTTTGAGTAATTGCCTTTAAACTTCACACATGATCTAGCATTTCGATACAATGCATGGACAATCCCAAACATCTTTCTGCGAATGCCCTTTTAATAAAAGATACACGCTCAAGTATGTCGAATGCCAAAGAAAGATTTACAGCATTTTGATATCAGGTATTTATTAAACAACTTTTTCCAAAAATTGAAATATAATCAATGGCTAGTCGAGGAACGAGTACGTCTAACACAACTTTTACTTTTGAAAATCTTTCCGAATGTTTATACCAATAACCATAGTTACACCATTGCTGCCTTTGTCAAATCTATTAGGAAATGTCCCACATCAAATAAATTGTTGAAAAGAACATTTTAAAAGGTAACGAAATAGATTTGGAAAATTTGATAAATTTGTCCAGCAAGCCTACTGGCTTTTCATTTTTCCACTGATGCACTGCTTTTGACTCTTCAAATCAAATACATAACATTTAAACATCCAAATTATTTCTTCCCTAATCAAAGGGTATAGATTGCTTGCCGTTTCAAGATTGCTAAACGACGTACGTCGGACCAGGATATATTGGCATTATTGCATTACTCTAATTCATCAACTTTGTTTCTTTTTGTAGAAACATATTTCAGATCATTTCAGATTAAACTTCTTATACATGTATTATATTCTTGTAGCAATTACAGGTCATTTTGTCTGCACAAACGTGTCAATACAGCGTCTTTTTTCATTCAAGAAGTCGGCGAGACTCCATTCGTACAAACTGTAAAAGAAAGATACAACATGACAATCGGCCAATACTTCTACGGCATTGACTTGCGTATTACGATTTAAGGTATCCATCCCAATTTAATCTGATTTGTAAACCAGCCACATATGAATATCATGTAAAGACTATTGTTACGAGCGAATTATCATGGCAAGATGAGCACCTAAAGTTACATGTAAATCTTTGACATAACTGATATGGTAAAATCATGGTTGTACGGCCTGCTAAGCCTTCAAGAAACTTCATTAAGAAACGACGTTCCATACACTTGAACTGAAAATGGTAGTTTGATGACTGGTCTCAAAGCCTTATTGTTAATCATTTGCTTCGAGGTACTGCACACATTTTTTATTTGATTTGAATTTCTATGAAAATGATATAATCAATTGATGCGTTAATGATAAGAACAAGGTTGAAAATGTATTTCACAAAGTGTTATTTCAGCAGCACTTCACAGATTTGGCAATTTTGAAAACTGTGCAATACTTTACCCAAACATTTTGCTTTGTGGCAAAGTACCAGTAACTTAGTCATTCACTGAATATTCGGTAAACCACAGACAGTAGTCTATGGCAAACGTATTCTTCACGGAACTGTGAACGAAACTCCCGCATTGTTGTTTTCGGGCCTGGAAATGAAATCCACGGACCATAATAAACTCTCTCCCTTAAAGATGATGAATATCACACATGAAAAGCTGTTTGGGCGGTGCATAGGTCTGACAACATGTAAATAATGAAAAATATTCAAAACTTATGTAAAGGAGCATTGCATTAATCCTTGTTGACATTAAGTATTTACATGGTGTCGGTCCTTTGTGTTGAATTAAAATTGCAATCGAGTTGGTCTATCTGCTGATAGATGAAGCTGGTAAATAACCTGCCCCTTTTAAATACTAGTAATTAGTTTCATCTCACGCTGGTCAATGTACGCAATGAATACTGTCACAAAGTTTGGCATTAGCGTGGTGCTTGTAGAATTTATGCAAAGGCAAATCAGTGTTTTACTTTGGTAACTCACGATCAGCTTATAATAAAAATGTCTAATTGTTTACAATTACTTAGTATCTTACTTCTATTAATTAAAGCGCTTTCATATCACATTTTCCTCGTACATTCCATCGAACATATAATATACAACATAGTAAAGGCCATACAAGATTCCTTACTACTGTTACTGTGAATGTTCCATTTTGTTATTAGATTGTAGGTAGTCGAGCTTGTTTAGTTTCCTTCGAATAGGTTGATTTTCTGGGGCTTTGCAGACGTCAACTGCCTTGTCACCATAGGCAGTAATAAGCCGTGAATTTGAATTATGTTTTGTCATGACATTGCAGGGTACTCTTTCTGACAAAAATAAAAAAAGATATGGGCAAAACAGTTCTTTGCTGTTGAGGTTTCTGTTAGAGTAATTGATCTAAGATCGATTGTGAAGTCATTTATTACAGTAACACCTCATCTTGCCACATCCGACATATCCGCGATATTTCATTAACTTTAGTGCATTATTTTAATTGTTTCACTGGTAGAGAATATCTTTAGAAAAACAAGGAATTCTTACTTTCACGTCACTTAAACTTAACCCTTGTCAAAACCTTCGTGGCAATTTCAACAGGTAAAAAACCTCGATAATCAATTCAGTAAATTGTCGATAGGATACGAACTCACAACGTACGGCACCCAGTCACCTTGCGAATACATCACAGTCAAAAATCTAAATCCCTATCTTTTAAGAGTGATTCCAGGGTCGCCAATAGAGGGCGCGCCCATTCTGCTCGAGCGATGGCTATATCAATGCGGAATTGACGTTAAACATGATCAAGACGGCAGAGCTTGGATTGACAACCACCGAGCTATAAAACACTAAGTTTTATAGCATAACAAGGGTATTGTACCTTACCTATCATTTGTTTTAAACCTTCCATGAAATCGTCTACAATCTTTTATACTATGTTGTTCCATATAATCTATTCAAGGGATTATTGTTTTTGAAAGTATCTTGCATATCATTCTTACCCTTATCTATTTCACAACATCAAAGGGAACCCTGTCCCCATTGTCGTTTCTGCTTGTATATTTTGATCACATAGTTAAAATGTTGAAGGTCTTCAAATTAGATACCAACGCAAATTGAGAAATAATTTGCCAATGTGTGAACGCACCCCTAACTGACGCCGAAAACTCGTCTATGGTACAAAACGTAATATCACAACCGTACAATACAAATAACACGCCTGTAAAGCAAGCTACAAAACAGAGCCTTACGATTTATCACTTCGTCGAATGCTTTGGTAGCAGAGACAACTTGCGCACATTGATCACTGAAATATGTGCCTTCATTCTCCAATAAGTGCCCACTTCAAAAGGGAATCAATGTGTTTGCCAAGAAAGGACAAGTAGCAAAATGTTGAGATAATACAGGTGAAAGTTCCCCCGTTTTATTAATACAGAAGAATTTCACTTTATAGCTTTGTAATGGCTTATAACATACACCTTCACTAGTATAATGACAAGAATGGTGTCCGCAACTACCCCGACGATTTTGACCAAAGTTCTGGCAATGCCCACTGATTGCCCTCTACCGGGTCAAACAAATTTAAAAATTGAACGAAAGAAAAGTGTTATGCAACAATAAACTTAAAAATTAAGGGATGACAATATAACGTACAAGAAGAAAATTGGTATACCATCATAGAAAGAAACGAATTGACACCTGATAAATGGCATAATAAAAAAGCCGAAATGATCTGCAAATGCTGAGACGTAAGACGTAAACGCCAAATAAAAGCAATTATAAAATGAAGAATCCAATTTGAATGAAGTACTAACGATATAACATCTGTGGAGATAAGTGATCACAAGCCTTGGTCATGTGCTAATAATTGAAAGTGAGAGTGAGAGGAATAAAGAGCGATAAGCCTGCAGCTAACTAGCAGTGTTTCTTGTGACATATTCCTTACGTGATGACATCGTTTATTACATCTACCCTATCTATAGTGATATTTATAAACTCCGTTAAAGATCCCACTGTTCAAATTCCTGTTGGATACTTTTGTCATGTGACTAATTGAATGTGTAAAAAGCACCAGATTCTCTTTCATATCCTTGAATAGTAACACATCCTGTACGAAATGCTTCATATAACGTAATGGTATGCTAAATCCCAGGAGAAAGAACTTAATCCTGAATGTAATATGTAACTCGAAAACAGTGTTCACATTTTCCTATACTTAAACAGATAAAGTTTGAACCTATTTGTTAATACAATAAAAATCAGGGATAGCCACCATATAAATGTTTCCGATTACACTGAAGCATATTATTTGATGTGCACGATCTTTCAGTTTTAAAATGGTCGCCATTCTCTTTGTCAACACACTGAATGGCGATAATGTTCATTTATCCTGAAACCAATTTAATATGTATGGATATTGATGTGTGTTTAAAAAGTACTACTGTTTTGAGTTGAACTGTTGTTTTCCTTATTTTAATGTTGCCTCATACCACTAATGTATTAAGACGACTCGCCTCTGACGAATCCGACAAAAATGCACCTCATCAAGAAAAGTTCGGAGCCAATGTTTGCGAGAGCAGATCGTCACATTTGAGACAGCCTGTTGTAGTTGTCGATGCCTATGTTATTTTTTTCACACTCTTCACTGTCACCTACATCTTGCAAAACACAGCAGTCTTTGCGCCCAAGGAAGGCTTTCATCAGAAAGAAGTCAGCGAGACTCCATCTGTAAAAAAATGTGCAAAAGAAGTAAACTTACAACTCAAGCAAGACTATCGCGTCGTTGACTTGCATGGTAAGATCTGAGGCTGTCATTTCAAATAAACTTGATTTGCTTTCCAACGAGGCTATCGAATAAAAAGGACAATGTAGGGTAGAAGATCATTTATTACATTGTCAGGCTTTTAGAGAGAAATTCCAAACCTCGGGCTGGAGAGAGTACAAAGTATTGTGATAATTACCGAAGTGAAAGAGCTATTCATTTAAATATAATGTATCTCCTAGGTAAATTATAATTGTAGGCAAGATACGTGACGAAACAACAACAATTACTTCTGATTGGTAGCATTTTTATAAAACAAAACCTCTTATTGCATACCTGTACCGAGCGTTCACAAAAAGAAGAGTCAAGTTGATTGCCTGGTAAAGACCGCTGTGGCCGGCGAACTCTGATGACAATGTGAGTACTTTAAGTGATATGTAAATTGTTGACATCATTGAATAGGCAAAATTCTCGAAAGCTACCATCATATGAACCGCCATGAACATTCGTAAGACATATTTAAATTTCCTGCTATCATCTTCGCTCGGGCCTTTCCGAAAATTGGAGACGAACATAAGTATTGCAGAACTTGTTTCTTCCATGGGCCAAAAGATGTAAACGTATGATCCTGGACGTCCGAGGTTTTTGTTAACAACTGAATAATGGTAAGCCACGACAACCATCCAGGCGAAAGCAAACTTCCAAAAGTACAGTTTCTTCAAAAGTGTTTTAGCGATGTGATAGTATGTGGGCTTCTTTTGTTCGAGGTTTTGGATGACGATAAGCCATAGGATTGACGTTGCTATGGACAGTAGCGGTAGAAATGGTTCAAATGCCTGGCGATTGGGGATGAGATTGAAATCGCGGCACGTGGATGTGGTTGAGACATTTGTAAGGCAGTCACCGAATACGACGAAGTACATCACCAGGATACACATACGCGTGACCAACAAGGCTGCCGTAAGTATCAGAACAACATACCACCATCTTGTGGAGTAGTTTTTCTCATCGTTTACACTGCTGATCTCCACGTCAACTCCGCCTATCTCAAGAGTAACATCATCATTCCTCGATTCCTTATATAATATAACAACAAAGAGCAGAGGAACACGTTAGGAATCTTAATCATGTGGAATACACTCTTTGCAAAACACGCCTAAATACAGTTACTTATGTGATATCATTATACTCTTTCCATTCACTATCTTATATCTCATTTTGATTATTTCCAATAATCGATTTTTTATATTCTGAAATTAGGAGAGAGAGAGAGAGAGAGAGAGAGAGAGAGAGAGAGAGAGAGAGAGAGCAAGCAAATTCTTATTAATATAAGTTTTTGGATCGTAAGAACATAAACACGCAAAGGGGTGAGTAAAAAGTCTTGTCCACTTCAATACTTTGTTTTCGTCACTTCTTCGTGTATAAGTGTCAGAGAGGCCGTCATTGTTTTCCCTTACTTGAAGAACAATATCTGATTGTGAATCTGAAAAACAGAAAAAAAGAAAACAAATAATAAAGTAAGTCTATTGTCCACATATCTACAATTATGGAAGGGACATTACAGGTATAGTAAAACCAAGGGTGCACTTAATGAGAACCGAAGGTAATGGGTGATAAGATGCAAATGCAGGTGCTTAGGGACCTTTGCTTGTTGAAAGGGGCAATATATATATTTTGGAAGGTCACCAACGAAAAGAGAGAGCAAAGTACAGGAGGGGACACTTTCTCAAGTTTACATCAAAACCTGGATTTAGATCACTCCGAAAATAGAAAGTAACTTTGTTCATGTGTTCTCTTCAATCAAACAACGCCTTGGCATCATATATATATATATATATATATATATATATATATATATATATATATATATATATATATATTTATATATATTTATATATATTCTACACTGTATGGCTCTCTAAAACTGTGGGAGATATACTTCTGCTCTTTTTGGTGCATATTTCAAACACAAATGGAAACTGAACACGTGTACTCAAATGGACTGAAAATATTTCAATTCACACAAAATATGATCCTCTTCAGGTAGCAATTCCATCAACTTTAGCTAATCACTGTCGATTTTACTGTTTCTTTGATTGCTTTCATTCAAAGTGATTTCAAATTAGTGAAATTCTGCAAGGAAAGCGATATTCTCAACACAGTACCATTGATTCTTTGTCGTCTTAGCAGGATAGGAATGGTAAGACTTGTCGTTATTGAAACGGTTTTAGTCTCACAGGAATCTGCCGATGTGCAATATATTCCAAATATTGATAGTATAAATAGGGAGAGGGGTTTATTTTTTTCAACTTGTTCGACAAGATAAAGAAAACTACGCAGGTTACTATGAAATGACCTCGCGCCCTCAGCGACAACATATTGCATGTTGTTGTTTCGAGTCTGAGAATTGAGAAATACTTAAACAAATTAGTCTAAACTGTTCTCTCACACCGTCATTACCTTTAATAACTTACACTAATGCAATATGTGAAAGTAGCAATTTAAGTAATGGTTTAGACTAATCAAATGGAACGTAGGCAAACAACACCACTCTAATGTTATATTGTCAGAGCAATGAAAGGCTATTACCTAGCTTTTACATGACGCAATTTATCAACTCTAACATGATAAATCACTTCTATGTGTTTTTGACAGCAGGTATACTTAGTCTCTCTACTTCTAAAAGTAAATATGACCCGTCCACTCAGGCCTACACAGCCCTCATACCCGCCCCCTTGTGGGAACTCCTGCGTGCAAACAGAGAGAACATTGTCTTGAGGTTTAGCCCGGGAACAAAGCCAAATTAATGGATTATCCGGAGATCAGCTGGAGCATTTCTATGACTGCGACACAATTTATCAAATTTTATGTGAACCTTCTTTCCTTGCTGACAGCTATGAGGAAATATACCTTTATCTACTTTAAAAAGTAAATAAAACCCGCCCTAACAGGCCTCACAA
>LD342818.1:332702-366600 GCA_001465055.1 Ptychodera flava | reverse complement strand
ACAGACAGACAGACAGACAGACAGGGGAGAGACAGAGAGAGACAGAGACAGACAGAGACAGAGACAGACAGAGACAGACAGAGACACAGAGGGAGAGAGATGTCTGTACCATGTTCTTTGGAGCATATTGTTGGTAATGTAAACAGTTTTGCCACTTCCGACATCGCGATACTTCTGTTTTGTGTTTATCGCTTAACCTATGTAAGCAAATGTTCTTCACTTAAATGTTCAATCACGACGGTTCAATCATTACAAGTCGGTTGCTTTTCTAAATATCTGGTGCAAAAGTTTGATACATTTTGGAGTTTCATTGTTCCCTAGCAATTAATTTCTAAAATTGTTAATAAGCCAGTTTTGAATGTAACGAAACAATGAAACAAACAGTGTGACCTTAAACGCAGTTCGAGCGTCGAGTTCCGATGTTTGGACATCAAGAATTTAGACCTTCATTTATCTGCTCTGCTTCTAAGACCGTAGTTTGGTTGATATCTGTTGGTTGATCATCCATTCGTGCCATTTCTGATACTCATTTTACCGTATCCGTCTTTGACAAAATATTTACCTCCTAATTCGAAACTGTTATTTTGGCGAGACACTCAGAGCAAATGGACTAATATGGTTGCCGGAAAAGAATAAAGGTTGACATAACATTTGATAAAAAGTACAACACTATCGTCCTATTGCATCATTGCGTCTTCCATTGCATCAAAGGTTTTGGAATGTGTCATTTTGAACAAGACTGAGTCTTTACTTGAATCTTCACCTTTACAATTTTGCTACAAAGCTTGCTATTCATCTGTTGTGTGTACGTTTAGTGGGAGAGGGGTTTATTTTTAGCAACTTGTTTCGACAAGAGAAAGAAAACAACGCAAGTTGACGTGAAATAACCGAGCCCCCTCATTGACAGAAATATGACATGCTGTTGCTTTGAGTCTGGTAACTGAGAAATACTTGAACAATACTGTTCTCTCACACTGTCGTTACCTTGATGAAGTAGCGCCAATGCAATATGTGAATATACTAATTTAAGAAAGTTTTAGACTGATCAAATGAATTTTTTTTGCAAACAACGCCACTCTAATGATGTATTACCTAGCTTTTACACGACGTAATTTATCTACTCTAGCATTATAAATCACTTTTATGTGTCCTTGAGTGCAGTCACTCTACTTCTAAAAGTAAATATGACCCGTCCACTCAGGCCTACACATCCCTCATACCCGCCCCCTTGTGGGAACCCGTGCTTGCAAACAGCAAGAACATCGTCTTGAGGTTTAGCCCGGGAACAAAGCCAAATTAATGGATTATCCGGAGATCAGCTAGAGCATTTCTATGACTGCGACATAATTCATCAAATTTTATGTAAACCTTCTCTCCTTCCTGACAGCTATGAGGAAATATGCCTTTATCTACTTCAAAAGTAAATAAAACCCTTCCTCATAGGCCCTAGCCTAGATCCTTTCCGTCCGCTTGCCTCCGTACCTCCGTCCCCACTACCGTCTAGCCTCGTGAGCAGTATTTCGAGCTAGAGTTGTAAAAACTGCTCATTTGAATGTCAATGGTCACCAACTGAGACCATGACGTCACTAGCGTCCCTTTCAAAGTCAATCACTGAAAATGACCCTCTCATGATTGGCCTATGACTTGGTTGGGCAGAGCTGCAGTGTCAACACAATTAACATATTTGACGTCATATTAATTAGCTCTGCCCAACCAAGTCATAGGCCAATCATGAGAGGGTCATTTTCAGTGATTGACTTTGAAAGGGACGCTGGTGACATCATGGTCTCAGTTGGTGACCATTGACATTCAAATGAGCAGTTTTTACACTTCCAGCTCGAAATACTGCTCACGAGACTAGACGGTAGTGGGGACGGAGGTACGGAGGCAAGCGGACAGGAAGGATCTAGGCTACATAGGCCCCACAAACCGCATTTCTGTTTTTGTGGGAAACGTCGCTGACAATGGGGAGAGAGAGAGGGAGACAGACAGACAGACAGACAGACAGACAGACATACAGACAGAGACAGAGAGAGATAGAGACAGAGACAGAGACAGAGACAGACAGAGAGAGAGAGAGAGTGAGAGATGTCTGTACCATGTTCTTTGGAGCGTTTAATTGGTAATGTAAACAGCTTTACCACTTCCTACATCGCGATACTTCTGTTTTCGATGTTTATCGCTGAACCTATGTAAGCGAATGTAGTTCACATATATTTTCAATTAGGACGTTTCAATCATCACTAGTCGTTTGCTGTTCTAACTTTCTGGTGTGAAATATTCATACATTTTGGAGTTTCATAGTTCCATAATAATTAATTTCTAAGACTGTTAATAAGCTTTTTGAATGTAACGAAACAAGGAAACAAACAGTGTCATCTGAAATGCAGTTCGGGCGTCGACTTCCGAATTTTCGATAAACAAGAATTTGGACCTTCATTTACCTGCTTTGCTTCTGATATCGTAGTTTGGTTGATCATTCCTTTGTGCCATTTCTGATACTCGTTACACCGTGTTCGTCTTCGAAAAAATATTCGCTTCTCCCTTCGTAACTGTTGTAGGGGTGAAACACTCTACACGCAAATGGACCAATATGTGGATCGATGCCGAGCCAGTGTGATAGGAATTATGGGAGCCGCATAAGGCGGACGTCTTATGTTGACTTTGTGAAGTAGATAAAGGCATATATCCTCATAGTTGTCAGCATGGAAAGAAGGTTAATGTAACATTTGATAAAAAGTGCAACACTATCGTCCTATTGCGCTGTCTCCTATTGCATCAAAGTTTTGGAATGTATCATTTTGAACAAGATTGAGCCTTTCTTGAATCTTCACCTTATCAGTTTGGCTTCAAAGCTTGCTATTCAACTCATATGCGTGTTTGTCTTAAAAGAAGCAATTTGCTATCTGGTAGCAACGTAATTATTCCGTTTGTGGATGATTTGAAAGCTTTCGACCGTGTTTAACACTGGACATTGTTCAAGAAGTTGATCACTCGCAATGTGCCGATTTGCAATCTCAGATATCTTCTTGCATGGTATAGATCCAGCTGTATGTCTATTCGATTAGGGTGATTAAACGGTAGCCGACTGGTTTTGTGTGAGACCTAGCAGCTAGGCGATGTTGCCGTGAGTGTGTGGGGGTTCGAATCCCGTTTGGGTTATAGTAAAAAATATATTACACAGTACCTTCTTTATAATGACATACAAATACAGATATTTGTTTTCTTAGATTGCTTACAAATCGTAAGCTTCAGCTACTAGCCTCAAGAACTCGTGCTATTCAGATGATTATCCTCAACCAGATCCCGTGACCTTTAACGATCTTAATTTGAACAATTTTTAGTTAAAAATTCACGTTCTTTGTTACTTAAAGCCGATGATCACTACTTTTAAATGTAATAGTTTTGTTGGTTTTTTTCTGCATTAAACTGAACGTCTACTTGTTACACTAAGAACGTAGACTATCTTACAATCACTGGAAAACAATTAATTTACAAAACCACGAAAAAGTGCAACATTATCGGCAAAAAAGAGGGGGGATCTTATCAAACCATTGGTAAGCTATATGCCCTGCCAACCTTTGCAAAACACAGCTGGGAGAAGTGAAAGAAGGACTTAGTAGTACATGCATCCTTTTTGAAATCCTGTTGGACACTTAAAACTTTGAGTAATTGCTTTTAAACTTCATACATAATTTTACAAGTTGTCCAGACAATACAAAACCATAGTTGTTGTCTAGATTGAGTGAGAAATGATTCCTAATCAAAGGGTTTAGAATTGCTCGCCCCTTTAATATTGATTAACGAGGTATGACGGGCAAGGATATTTTGACATCATCCAATCTCTATAATAATAATAATACAGACTCCACTTCATCAACATTGTCTCTTTTTGTGGATACATATTTTCTAATTTAACTTTTGTACATGTATATATTCTTGCAACAAATACAGGTCATTTTGTCTGCACAAACGATTCGATTCAATACAGCATTTCTTTTCCTTCAAGAAGTCTTCGAGGCTCCATTTGCACAAAATGTAAAACAGATACTGTAACAACATGGCATTCTGCCAAAACTTCTACGGCATTGAAATGCGTATTTACATTTAAGGTATCCATCCCAGTTTAATCTGATTTGTAAACCGGTAGTGCTACCACATTTGAATATCGTGTAAAGACTACTGTAACGTGCGAATTATCATGCAAGATGAACACCTTCAGTGACATGTAAATCTTTGACATCACTGATATGGCAAAGTCATGGTTGTACGGCCTGCTACGCTTTCAAGAAACTTCAATAAGAAACAACGATGTTCTATACACATGAAACCAAATAATAATTTGATGACTAGGCTCAAAGTCTTATTGGTAATAATTTGCTTCGAGGTACTACACACATCTTCGATTTGCTATGAATTCCTATGAAATTGACGTGACCAATTGATGCGTTTATGTCAAGAAACTTGATAGGCACTATAAAAAATAGTTTCGACGTATATAAGAGGAAGGCGAAGACACTTAATCTACCATAGGAAAACGTTGGGTTTTGAATATAAATATGTAATATTTCAAGTGTGAAAATGCATATTTGATTTTTGCCTGTGATTGTTCATAATGTTGTTTTGCAGTTTTCTGAATGATTACGATGGGAATTTGGGCCCTTTCGTTTAATGGTTTCAAGTTAACACTCTTAAGTGACGCTTTAGATTATGACAGGAGAAAAACAGGGTATACGTTGAGTTTTGTCAGTGTAATATTAAAATGTTAATAATGGATGCACGTTGACACCATTCACATTATAATTGTTTTATCACCATACCTTAGCAACCATCTTTCGAATATAACAAAAGCAAACTTTAACAAGCATTATTAGATTCATAACTCTGATATGCAGATCAGTAAAGTTTTGCTAATACTCAAAATAAGGTAAGCTGATATTTAAGTACATTTTTATAACAGACATTCTCCCTTCTTGTATGTGTTTACTGTTGCTTTGCCATTACATAAGTATCAATAACAACGCGGCATGCTTTGATTACTTGACTCATAGGTCTAATAAAAGTCATATGTAGCTGTTTTCTTAGTTTGTTTTATTTTTCAACGGCAACATAAGATGCAGATCTTGTCTTCGTCATTCACGTTATTGTTTGGTCTGATATCGATACTGGCGTTATCGCCCACATCGACTAATATTCGATTATCCTTGTCCCCCAAGAAGACCTTCATCATGAAGTAGTCAGCGAGTCTCCATCTAAACAGAGTAAAATCATAGAGAACGGCAACGTTTATGCTTGTCTCGCAGCGTTGAGTAATTTAAAACTGTACGAAAATTAATTTTAATTTCGAATTCACCCACACAAGTCATCAGAAACTTTCAAACAGAAGGTACAACATGCATGTATCAGGGAGTTCAGATGCGTCTGAAGAATATTCTAAACGAGCATTTACCAAGATTCGGATTCAGATATATTCACGTTTAATAACGCATGCTAAATATTACATAAAAGTACTTAAGATGACCGAAACATATTTAACATATTTTTGAGCGCTAAAAGGAAGGAGATTATCAACAAGAATAACCAGCTATATGCTTACCTGTAATGAAAGTTGACAACAAGAAAGATCAAATTTATTGCTGTGTAAAAGTTTTCGTTGCCGGTGAATTCCGATTGCAAAGTGAGAACCTTAAGTGATATGTAAATCGTGGATATCACCGATATAGCTGCATTTTCGATCGCAACCACGAGAAGAACAGCTTTGAACAGTTGACGCATGAATTTAAAATGCTTGCTGTCCACAATGGGGGGGCCTTTTCTGAAGTTGGAGAAGAACATAAGTATCGCTGAGCTTGTTTCCTCCATTGGCCAAAAGATATACAGGTACGACCCGGGACGTGGCAAATTTGAGTGAACGACTGAATAATGGTAAAACACGACAACTAACCAGGCGACAACGAACTTCCAAAAGTAAAGTTTCCTAATCAACCTGTTTGCGATATGACAGTAAGTTGGTTCCTTTTCTCCGGTGTCGCTCAGAACTGCAAGCCACAACACTGAAGTTATTATGGAAAGCAGTGGTAGAAGAGATTCAAACGCCTCACGATTTGGGATGAGATTAAAATCACGGCATGTTGCTGTGGTTGAGTCGTTACCAAGGCAATCGACGAACACGACGAAAAACATCCCCAGAAGTATTAAACGCGTCGTCAGCAAGGGTAATGTAAGCACCAGGACAACATACCACAATTTCTTCCAGTAGCTGTTCCCATCGTTTCTCTGCATGGCATCAACTTCAGCGTTTCTTGGCTCCTTTAAATAGTAATAAGATATTAATTAAAAACGAGAGAGTCTTACAATGTTTATTCTGCTGATATTCACGCCTCACAAAATCACTTCAAAAGGTTGCACAGTGGTGTCAACTTGATACTCTTCAAGTTTCAGCGAATCATTTAGCTCTACATACATACATACATACATACATACATACATACATACATACATACATACATACGTACATACGTACATACATACATACATACATACATACATACATACATACATACATACATACATACATACTCATTATATTTTTGCAGTATTCTCAGAGACGTAATCAATTTTTGCAATTTCGTCAATGTTGTGATTCTGTTTACGTAGGGGTCAGCAAATGCGATAGTACTGGACTTGATCAGCCGTGAATTTATCACACTTTCAGCAACATAGGAAGGCAACTCTAATTACAAGGTGCAGATAAAAAGCAACATCCTTATTTATTTCATTTTGCATCAGGGTGTTAATTTTGCTTAGGTACTCTTTGCTACACTTTCATTTGCATTCACATGCCACCTCGTAACTAGCATTAGATTTTCGCACGGAAATGAAAACAACGCACTTTACGAAGATCAAGCTATTGAAACATTTACTTGCTCATTCTAGAAGTTTTAAAGGGTGAACAATTCAATAAACATTGCCTTCAAAGTAATGCCGAGCTTCTCGCAGTTCTTACTGGACGGAATATTGCCAATAAAAATGTATGTATTCGTGCTTCAAGCAGCGATATTCAACTTAACTTTATATTTCTGTCAATAGAACGCATGTCTGGTGGACTGGGAGATTGTTAAACACTGCAATCGACAAAAGGACAAAGTACAAGGGAAACATTGTAATCCGTAACGCCTGGAAGGTTAAAATAGTGCAGGTTTGGACCGTTTCCAACATTCAGCTACAATCACCTAGTATTGCGTGACACTTTTACTCTGATTTATAGTACAGAAGGAGATAATCAAGACCATGGTATGCACGTTTGGTTTCTAGCTTCACATTCTTTGCATATTTTCCCTCAATTTAGTTTGTACCTGTTTCAAACGTAACTAGTTCGGTAATTTTCACAAATAACGAATAACAAGCGTTTGACTTCAATCATATCTATATCTATTTTCGCTTACATTTTGAATATTTCCTCCTTGTTCATTAGCGTCAGTGACGATCTCATTTTGTTCACCTAGCTTGTCTTCGGGATTATTCCCTGAAAGTGAATCTAGAAAAAAAAACAAAAAGAAAATCGATTTATCCTTTATTAAAGACATCGTAAATGAATTTTATTGGGGAAAAATCAGAAATGGTTGGAACTGATGCTAAGGCTAGACAGAAAGCAGTACAAATTACGTCTTGAGCGATAAGGTATTAATGCAGGCGTTTTACTTCCTGCAAATTATTTAACATGCTGTCGGTAAATAGAAACATTCAGAAAGCTGTGAACAACTGCAATAGTAATAAAGTAAAGAGCGTAGGCAAAAGATCAACTGCCCTATATTCACGTTGTTTCATGCAGAAGTAATAAATCTGTAGAAACATTCCATAGCACTCACACTCCTTAAGTTTACTAGGTCGCGATATATCACAAATCATTACAGACCATGGCTTTTATAAACACACACACAGAGCAAGAATTATCTTCTTAAGATAAATTGAGATCCATCCATAAAACACCCCAAGATTTATCTATTATTTAATATATGTTTGTCGTTTATCATACTAAAAAATGCCTCTTTAGGGGAATGTGAAAGCCACTTGTGATTGTTGCATGTTTTTATCATGATGAGAATGATAATTGCAATGTCATTACAGTTTCTTTGTTTGGGGACAACTGCCTTTTGGCTCGAAAGTATCACTTTCGTCATGAAAGACATAGTAACCATATTGTTTACATGTGTAAGTCATAAATGCGCCAGAAACAGGGAAAATGTTCACAATATAGCGTGTTGCATAAGTGCGAGTTGAAACTTTGGCGCCATACCATAAATTACGCAGAGTCCTTCTATATGGCTTAAAATGTCACAGGCAATAAAAACGGCGGCCGCGGTATGCAGTAGTTCCTTTCTTGGCCAACATGATCTAGAAAACTCGCAGTTGTATTGCATCACATCGGGCAGTTACTGTGCACTATGATAAAAAATAAACAATGCTTGCAGTGTATATCGCGTGTTTCAGATTAAGTTAAAGCTTAGGTTTAGGGTTACCTGTTTCAGTACGAATGTTGTTACTGGCCCCGGACTGGCTCATATTATCCGATTCAGTACCTAAACAAGAAACAAAATACTATAATCAAGCTTTTTCTAGGCATCCGGCATAATTGTGAAACGAATTTCCAATTGCTTATTGTGGATGAGACGAAGTAAGGCGTAATCCAACTCATGAGTAAAGGATCGTGCTACTGCAAATATTGCAGTGAGAGAGAAGCTACCTTACCTGCTAACGATTGACCTGACATGCTGTGTTAGTGGAGACGGGTTACTGGAAAACGCCTTTCACACTGCACTGGCTTTGGTAAGAATTGTGAATATAATACGTCGAATGCAGCTTTAATTGCAGGTTGTAACGGTAGGATAAAACTTTGGCAGAGTTACGTGATCCAGTTGTTCTGCTGTATTTGCCGAAGTTCCGGGCTCTAGAAGTCTTTCATGGTATTTATAAGACGTTAAAATTTACGATGAGACTATATAATCATTCTGCTATTTTGAGGAATGAAGTCATGATCGCCAGCCTAGGAGCAATATATATATACTGGGACGGATATTCTCAACAGGTTGCTTTCACGTAACTATGAAATTTGGTTATATTGATTATATTTGATAGTTGCAATTTGATGTTATATACAGTCAACTTGACAGTTATGGTTATGAACATGGGTGTTGGTTTCTTGTGCAGGAAAAACGCAACGTTCTAATAACACGGTTGGAACTAATTTGGGATAATTGAATAGTGAAGTAATGTCTGTTTAATTTGAAAATGTAAGCATATCTGCTTTTCTTTTTACGTTGCACACTTGGTTTTATGAGCAATTTGTAATATTACAACATCTAAATTCAGCTATACGGCACCTAACATTTTTGAGAAATCTGAAAAATATGAAGATCCAATCATCCCAAATTAGTTCCAAACGTGTTCAATTTAGGAGGTCATAATACATGTGGTGGCCCGAATAATTCTGACTAAATTAAAGACTTCCCGATCAATTTGTAGATTGGTATTCCCATTGAAAAGGAATTTGAATATACTCCATCCTCGAGTGTTCCTAAGTAGCTAGAGATATAGGAAATGTAATAAATTGTTTACGTTTTGAATTTGTGTTAAAACATAAATGCTGATCTGTTCGTGATTTTTGATGAAATTTAACATGAAAGGGTTAGTTTACAGGCCAATAGAGTGAAAGCGGAAGGTCGTCAAAATCATTTCAGTGGAATATGTTTACTCTGTCATTGCAATTTTTGACCCGTTGATATCAATGTAGAGAGAGTGAGTAAAATGAGAGATAGATACAGAGACAGAGAAATTTAGACACAGACAGACAGACACATAGTGCAAGCAGATACGCATGGCGAGTACAATACACGATCATTATGTCAGCAGAGCACTTATGTTAAAGGGGCGTTGCTGCGTTGAAGTTGCCTTGGCATGTCCGGCACTGTCGTGATTTTTGATGGATTCACATATGAGAGGATCAGTTTAAAGGCAAAAAAGAATGAAATCGAAAGATGACAACAGTCATTTTAGTTGAATATGTTTACTGTGTCATCACAACATTTTGACCCCCCCCCACCTTGAGATCATGTTAGAGAGAGAGACGGATATAGAGATAAATAGACAAAGGCATATAGAACGACACAGGCAGACAGACAGGCAGAAAGGAAAACAGACAGACAGATAGACAAATCGACAGGCAGGCATACAGCAGACGGACAGACAGACAGATAGGCACACAGACAGACAGAAAAGCAGACAGGGCAAGTGGTGTGGCAGGGCGAGTACAACGCATGATCTTTATGTCAGTAGAGCACTTATGTTTTCGGGGCATTGCTGTGTTGAAGTAGCCATAGCTTGTACAGCACAGTCGTGATTTTTGATGGAATTAAACATGAAAGGGTCAGTTTAAAGGCCAATAGAATGAAAGCGGAAGGTCGCCAAAATCATTTCAGTGGAATATGTTTACTCTGTCATCGCAATTTTTTAACCTGTTGAGATCAATGTAGAGAGAGTGAGAAAAAAATGAGAGACAGACACAGAGACAGACAGACAGACAGACAGGCAGACAGACGGACAGACAGACGGGGCAATTGGTGTGGCAGGGCGAGTACAACGCACGATCGTTATGTCGACAGAGCACTTATGGTTAAGGGGCGTTGCTGTGTTGAAGTTACCTTGGCATGTCCAGCACCGTCGTGATTTTTGATGGATTTAAATATGAGAGGAACGGTTTAAAGGCAAATAGAATGAAATTGGAAGGTCTCAAAATTATTTCAGTGGGACATGTTTACTGTGTCATCGCAACGGTTT
The DNA here is from genome assembly GCA_001465055.1 of Ptychodera flava. Taxonomy (NCBI): domain Eukaryota; kingdom Metazoa; phylum Hemichordata; class Enteropneusta; family Ptychoderidae; genus Ptychodera; species Ptychodera flava. The sequence continues at coordinate 355,767 of LD342818.1, read as the reverse complement.
GACTCTCCTTGACATCATTTTAGAGAGAGTGAGACAAAGAGAGAGATGGACATGGAGATAGAGACAAAGACATATAGAGAGACACAGGTAGACAGACAGGTAGGCAGACAGAAAGACGGCCAGACAGCCAGATCGTCGAGCATATAGACAGGCAGACAGATAGACAGACCAAAAGACAGACAGACAGACAGACAGACAGACAGGGCAAGTGGTGTGACAGGGCGAGTACAACGCACGATCATTATGTCGACAGAGCACTTATGTTTAAGGGGCGTTGCTGTGTTGAAGTTACCTTGGCATGTCCAGCACCGTCGTGATTTTTGTTTGATTCAAGTATGTAAGGATCAGTTTAAAGGCCAATGGAATGAAATCGGAAAGTCTTCAAAATCATTTCAGTGGGACATATTTACTGTTTGACCCCGTTAAGATTATTTTAGACAGTGAGACATAGAAAGACCGAGAGATAGAGAAAGATGAGACAGACAGACAGACAGACAGACAGAAGGACAGACAGACAAACAGACAGACAGACAGACAGGCAGGCAGGCAGGCAGAGCAAGCGGTTAAGCTTGGCGAGTGCAATACACGATCATTATGTCAGCAGAGCACTTATGTTAAAGGGGCGTTGCTGTGTTGAAGTAGCCTTGGCATGTCCGTCTCCGTCATGATGTTTGATGGATTCAAATATGGTCTCAAAATCATTTCAGTGGAATATGTTTATTGCGTCATCGCAACTTTTTGACCCCGTTAGAACATTTTAGAGAGAGTGAGACAGAGAAAGCCAGAGACACAAAGACACAGAAAGACTTAAGTGCACAGTGGCGTTTGCGTGAAATTCACACTCAGAAGAAGATCCCGAATACGTCTCAAAAAGCCGATCCTGTTATCCCAATGACTGAGGAGAAATATCAAATAGAAGGCAACTTTTTTCAGCTCTTCTTGCAAACTAAATGTCAACAAATGGTGAAGAAGCCGGGTAGCAGTGAATTACTTGGTACAAAGGGATTAATAGATAGCGCAAGAGCTGGCGATATTGTAGAAGTAGGGGCTTTAAACAACACCGAAAAGGTATTGATGCAAACACACAGCAGATATGAACTGAGGATAAACGAATTTATCCAATCATAAACGTCAGTAAAGTTCTCACGATAAAATGATTAAATTTCAATCTCACGATCAGTAATGGTACCGTCATTAATGTAAATATCGGACAAGTTTGTTGACATTTCAGTTTGTAAGTTATTTTTTAAAAAGTTCTTTAAAAACACAATTAACATATTGTGAACGTCACTGCTAATTAGTTGTGTGTCTGTTTTATATGAAGATCTACCTATCAATACGATCATTGTGTTTGAATTACTAATGTTTACATTATTAGTTGTTAATGACTTTAACCTTATGTGAGCTATTTTGAAATTTTTACAGGCATGAGTTACCGCTTTAATGTTCCAAGACAAGAAATTGCCCTTTTTAATCTCAGCACTCTCAGGTGATTGATAAGCTCAGAACCCCCGTAAATTATATATTTTCTGAAAGCCTTTATAAAGAGGAATATTTTGATAAACACAGTGTCACCATTGTTTACATAGCCATCACGTGAAAGGTAATTTTCATAACCTTCCAAAAATCGATTTTCCCTATATTTTTTCTAAATACTTCAAAATATCTGACTCAAACTTTCTGGAATGTAAGCTGTCACAACGCTCTTCAAAAGTGGGTCTAAGATTTTATATATCTTGCTTAGTTTTTTAAGAACACAATTTTAAAGAAATCAACTAGGGTTAAAGTCACCGCTCTGGAAGTTTTTCTGGCATAAAAATTGTTTTAAAAGGTTTTAAAAATTCTGAAACAAATTTTGAAAGATCCATAGGACAGTTTGCACTCACATAAATTTCAGCCAAATGTATTAAAGCATTGAAACAAAACATAGGGAAACCCGATTTTGAAAGGTTATGCAAATTACCTGTCACGTGATAGTTATGTAAACAATTGTTGCACTATCGTCACAATGATGTTCCAATACATCTAGGCTTTCTAAAAATATATAATTGACGGGGTTCTGAGCTTATTAACCACTAGGGAATTGTTAGCTTAAAAAGGGTCAATTTCTTGTCTTGGGACCTTAATATGAAGAAAACATTGCGTAAACAGTAAGTACGATTTTTTATCATTTTTCTTCAAGTTTCTTGGCTTTCATCTGCTTTTCTCCGAACAACACGTCAATCTACGGTAAGCTGTACAATTCTTTCTTTTGTGTGATGAAGGATGAAAGGGAATAAAAATATTTAATAAGAAAAAGAAATGAGGAACCAATCTAAGGCAATGAAGGAGAAAAGATTGAATATATTAAATTGAAGGAGTCAATAATTCTGGCTTCAAAAGTTTATTATGTCCCTAGAAATTATTCGCTAAACTCTCACAGAATACGGCTGAACTAGATACATACCTCAAAATTAACAGGGTCGAAATTACGAAGTTAATACCTTGCTGTGCGAGCTTTGTATATAACTTCAGAGAATTCCCTGATTTCATACCCTTGATACTGAGTTGATATACGTGTGTTGGTACCTTCGTAAGAAATACAGAGTACTCGAATTATTCGATTTGCATAATTCGCTGCTTAAAACGAGTTCGTCACGAGTAAGCGGATGCCATCGTCAGCTGTAGAAATTTCGAGAGACATTGATAACGGTGACTGCCAATGGCGCTGTTACACCTTTGTGTGTGCTACAGTCGTTTTCACTGCCAATCAATAGTGTTTTCAATGTTGCCAATTTTTCAGCAAGCAATGATTATGCCATTTTAGGACAGATTATAAAAGCCGCTTAAGATGATAGCTTTCTAATAATACGATAATTAGGTAATGGTACGCTCGACTTTGCAAATTTGTATCGTTTCTTGACCGAGGCTCACACAATTAGGGGTTTAAATGATAGTTTCATTTCACATTGTAAGATATGCTTCTCTTCTTATTCAATCATATAAACAGCTCTAAGACAAAGATTCCGTCAGCGTATTATAATTGCTTTGAACAATCCCTCATTGTAAAACGTAATGTTAGTAGCTTGAAGTTCAAATATCGTAGTTGTCCATGCCATTCACTACGAGTGAACCGCATTATGAAACCGCACTAAGGCATGATGGCATTTTCAAGTTGGAAAGATTTTCTTGCTTAGATATTCCGATATTTTCATTCAAGTAAATGCCAAATAAATATATCAACCCTCTAATCAAGCCATACGTATCTGATACACTATGACACCTACTGAGGACCTACTGTAACACCAGGAGCTCTCTTTCTAAAACTTCATACCACGAAAACAGAGATTTTCAAAACAGCACAACTACATTGGTGATCAAGAAACCTCTTATGAATTTCCGTAGCAATCTAGAGAATGTTGCGGTTGCCCGTTCTATCGGTAGTCAAGGCGTTTCTAATAAACCCACTTACGTACCTGTAATTTTTCTTCCCTTATGTAATGGCTGAGAACGGTTACCATAGGAATAAAGTCTAACATCAAGTTCTGTCGCCTGTACTGTTAATGAACGCGATACATATCCTATAGAAATGAGAGCTATTACTGTGATCTGCTCATTACGATTTAGCCACAGAACTCTTCCAAGTGTACCCCAAGATAAGGACTCCCAATTTCGTTGCCTGTCATAATAAAGTTTTCTTTTAGTTATTCTGATTTTACAATTTAAGCAGTAATTTTTACGCATTGGCTTAATTCACAAAAATATTCATAAATAAGCTTGTTTAAAAATTATTGAAATGGGGAAGAGATCATGTTGTGCTTTGTATCAAAGACATCTGTCTTCTATTTGTTTCACATTCGATCTAGTCCCTTCCGGGAAATTGGGACCAAAAGGTGCACTTGCACCTACTTTTTTTGAAGAGAAACATGGGAAACCCGTTTCAAGTACAACGGTGTATAATGGTGGGTGCTCTAAATCTATGAAGTATCGTGGTAACCTGTCTGTAGCTCTCGCATGTTAAGTAAGCGTCATACCATTTAGCCAGTTCCCGTCTAGGACCATTTGTTAAAACCCGTAGGAAAGCACAGAGGCACAGAGGCTTGATTAAATACAGAGGTGTGGTATTCAGCGAAGAATCGCGCTTGACAAAATTCAGATTTGTAGAAGTTGTACTGATATACACGTTCCAAACTGAAAAGCTTGCTCTGAATAAAATAATCGATATCAAATTGTCATTTTAGGTCATCATAAAATCTGTATGGATCCACATAAAACGCTTTAGAAACTTACACTGCAACAAAATGCGGTGAGTCATAACTTTATTTTCCTGAAACAATGAGTACTTTAACCTTAGCGGGAGCGATAATGGGCCAATGAATGACTGCCTCTTACTTTTTTCATTAATGTCGCCACCATCGTCGAGCATCATATCCTTACGGAGGTTCACGTTTTTATGGCTTTTGCTATTTTGGTTTTTGTTAAGAGAAGCATGCATTGAATGTTTCAATTTCAGATAGTTGGCATTCAACTGAGCCTTATACATGTAACAAAGCTGACTAAATTGATCATTATAGGGGGCTAAAAAGTTGTGCAGAGGTCAATACCTGTCGCTGAGCAAGCATCCACTGTGGTGCATTGAGGATTAAAATCTGTCGGTCTAAAACATCGTCAGACCTTCTAGCTTTATAAGACTAGAAAGTATCAACATGGGACCCAGCAAAATGGTTTAAAATACAAGACAATGCATATATACCTTTTTTTATTTTTGCACTGGTAACTTAATTTAACTCAATACGTTTGGTCATGTACTGTGATATTGTCAATATAGATGTATATTACAAACCTTGGTGGGTGATTTGATCTTATTTTAGCACTGATTTTGTAAAGATCATTTTTCTTGTTCACCTTGTTCATGTATTTGTCCTGTTATAATCTCACGCCAAGTTTTACCAATTTGTTACTCGTATGGAGTTATAAACATTCTATGCTTCTATTAGCTGACGCGTTTGTTTACTTTATGCGCCAAGTTAAAGTCCCTCCATGTCCAAAAGCAACAAGGTTATGATAATGAACTGTGAACGCTGTTTCCAGATTATCACCGGATTAACTTTGACATCGTTAACAATGAACACACCAGCAAGATGTAAGTTTCATTTATTCTAGAATGATACCTGTAGTATTCTACATGATTTGCATTTTGTTCATATATCGCCAACAATCCACATACGGGCGGGTCAACAGAAGCATTTCACACTGACAGCAGGCCCGCTTTAAGGTGGCGCTGCACATTGCCAAGTTTTTTTTTCAAAGTAATATTCTCATCTAAGATAACAAGAAAACCCCCTAATACTATATATTTTCACAAAGCAGAGATTCTAATGTTTAGTATGGTAGCTATAGTTTACTCGAAGGATGAAGTGGGTGTATATTTGGGGTAAAAAAACTCAAATTTGGTATAATGATAACAATTAAGTCAGAAACTTAACTTGACAGTATTTTCTGAAATGTAATATATCTCTTGAAAGAAGAGTATGTGTAGTATATGTATTATATATGTAGTATATGTATATTAAATATATATAGTATATATAAATTTTATTTTGCATTATCTGCCATTCTAAAATGGCATGGGATAAAAACCAGCACTCAAAAAAAGTGAGTAAAAACATGATTAGCAAAATTAAAATGCCTCTTATTCAAACTGTAAGAACTTTATTGCCAAACAAAATCGTCGAATTGCTATATAATATCTAAAGAACATAGTGTTAAAATTTAAGAAAATGTGACCGAGCCACAGTGGAGTTAAAGTCTTTGGAAATCTTGACATTAAGGAGAAAAAACCAACAAATCGGTGATTTTCATACATTTGTATAAATTAAAACTTTTTATCACACAACTTACAATTGTTTGACAAGCTAAAAGGTGAACCGTACCAATATTTTGATCTTTGGTTAACAAATTGATTACAATTGAATGAATATTTGCAAAAAAGTGATTTTTCAGCAAAATACGCAGTGTTGAGTGCAGCGCCCCCTTAAGTCAATGGCAGTAACAGGGGCATATATCATAATTGTATAAACACTATTTGGGTTTCAATTAAGATTAAGGTACGCAACTATTTATCAATCACCAATATCTACGTTCGTTCAATGCATTGAGGTAATGCACATTTACAACATTTGAACAACTTGAATAAACTTACCCTTTTTGTTGAAATTTCAATTATTAATTCGAACCGAAGCGAACAGGCGACCTAACAGTGTGTGAACGCCAGTCAAAATCTCGCCCCACCGCTGCCAGCTCTGTAACGGATTATCTGAAATTAGGCCCAAAATACCAACTTTAAGAATACCAAATGTTTTCTCTTGTAAATGGTGGCGTAATACATGTTATATTATGGTACAACGGAGGCAAGGCGGCTATGAACCCAGACCGTTACAAAGTACAGGTTTGGTATACAGTATTAAATACTGTATGAATAAATGAAAGCGCCCTCTCGGCGTGCTCGAACGACATGGTCACTGAATTTCCATGAAAACCCAAAATAGCACAAATAGTTTAATAACCAACACAATGCTACTTCACCGAATTTAACGGGCGATGTTCGTGCAAGTCGTAAAACGGATTGAAACCGAATTGAAAGATAAACAACGATTAGAAAAAAAGTTCAGCTCTGTATAGCTTTAAACATGCTGTTCACTGTACGGTGTGACGTCCACAAAAGTCAGGGTATATCCGAAGATTACAATTGTTCGCATGTAATTTAATCTCCGCCAAGGTACGAATAAACACAAGACTCTTTGTACAGCAGAATCAACAAATTGAAAATCATAATGTATCCACAGTCAGGTTGTATCCTTTTCAGTAACATTCGTCCTTTTCAGTAACATTCGACTATTATATCTTGAATAGAAGGATTACCTTCGAAACAAATTCAATCACCATAGACCAATACATCTCAAAATAATCAAGACTATCACACAATCTCCAGTTTTATCATGTGATTTAGCGGCACAAACTTTTTAAAGAAATTAACACTTTTACTGTTCAATCGACAGATAGGAAATACTTGAAACAAACCTTTGCTTGTTACAAAGACTGTGTTGGTGTCGTAGTGCAAATTAAAGTTTGATTTCTTGACATTCAAAGTTCCCATCCTGAATGATATGGCCAGCACTCAGCGTACTTCAATGAACGATGAAATGCAGTATCTGTCAACAACAGTCCTTTGCAAGATGAGATCTACTACTAATCTTTATTACCGTAGTGTGTGGCAGTAGTATAACAGTTTGACATCACGGAACAAACCTTATTTATGAACATAAGACGACGGCTCACTGTTCAGATGGAAAAGAGCTGGCACAGGTGAGCCGAGTAGTGGCATGACCTTTGACTTTACGGCAATGCCATCACCATTTAGTGAAGGCGGCGGAAGAGGTTCGATCGATTGTTAAACATTCACTTCATAAAGAATGAACATAACATTCCTAGTATTTACAGCTGCCTACTACTTTTAGTATAGATATACAAATATTGCATGTGAATTGGAACATATCAGCTTGGAAATCCCTTGCCCTCTACGGTCACTTGTTAGGATTCTTTAAAACTGCTTTGCATCCACTTAACCCCATAAATTTTACATTTTAAGCTTCCCCCAATGTTTAAAAGCGATGATGTCGCCCCTCCTGTTCCATAATGGACGAAAGCAAATTACAAAACTGTAGTGAGAACCAAGCAAAGGGCGAGGTCACTGTATGGCCTACTAATGTCCGGAGTGTAGCATACAGCAGGGCCATGAGGCGAAATGGAAATGAATCGTCTAAAATATGATATTATTTTTCATAATTATTAAAAATGATAATCATAATTATGAAATATTGTAAACGAGTTAGTATTTCATCTCGGTTGAGTTTCCTGTCTGAGGAGCGGCACTCGATAAAACCCCTGTATATGTATGAGTTATGTATGACATGGGCGGCCAGCCGCGGCGTCCAATACTATAGGGGTATATTATTTGCATAATTATTAGAAATAATAATCATAATTATGAAACATTGATATCACATAACCGAGTTAGTATTTCATCTTGGTTGAGATTCCTTGTAATCCTTTATCTTCTTTGTACCGTATCGTGTATTGCGTGTCTGGGGTCCAGGAGCGGGTATTCATTTGTCGAATACTTTGCGTGCTAAATTATCGCAATCTCTATTTTTCGGGAAAAGTGAAGTATTCTGCGCCACATCTTAGTACGTTGGGGACGTGAAAGCATTTCACAGAGCGCTCCGAGAGCGAATCTGAGTATCATCCCCAAATTGCAATTATTCTTTCTAAGATTGACCTAAAAGAAAATTTTATCCCTGAATCTAGCATCTGAATTTTTTCAATTTACTTGTTGAACTCGCTGCATACTGATAACACAGATCGAAGTTGAACATCAACGCAACCATTTGTTTTTTCATTGTCATAAATGTTTATACTTTCGATGCAATTTTGATTCATCATCTGCTGTCACGATCTTGGTAAACAGATCGCCCAACGTTTTATCAGGACAAACAATGAACAGCTTCTTTTGAACTAACTGTTGGCCATCACATCGAACGTTGGCGATCAAATTTATAGTCATGGTGTACTAACCTTGACAAAACGGAGAAATTTAAGCCAAAAATTGACTCTGTTTCATGATTAGCAAAATTCAGACGTCGCAACAACGTGTTGACAGAGCTCAGTGCAGACACGTCGGAAGTCTCATTAAGAATCCCACATGCCTTCGAAAACCTGACGAAGTGTAGGGCGCCGCTAGCGGTGGTATTAACGTATTTGCAATGCAGATTGCTGAAATAAAAACAAATTCCAAACCAGGCAAAGTAGAAGCGGCGATTACAATAAACAATTTATTTTTTCTTTCTGGCCTTATCGCTAAAATGTGGTTTGTGACACAGAAAAATCACGTTTGAAACGTTTTCTTCGCTACTGGTCTTTGGTCTCCGTATTTTGAAATAATCAACATTTCTTGAATAACATTTTCAAAAGTAGGCTTTTTGGAATTTTTGTTGGTCCGACAGTCGATTTCGTAATCTCAAAGACAGAATGATTATGATCGGATGGGTCGACATCTCCATCTGTCATCTACATTGAATGTACATATCGGAATAGAAGCCTTTTTTCTATCTAAAAGTAGACAAGAAGAGTTTATCAATTCATCCTAACATGACATTCCTTACGCTTTTTTCTTCCAGAATTATTTTAATTCCATACTTTTGTTGAAATTGGTGACTTCAAGGGCACTAGTGATTACTACTGAAAAAGACTGTGACACACTTCATACGGCAGTGGCGCTGTTCTCTGTTAGAGAGCCCTCCTGCTCGGAGCATGGCACCCCGACATGGCGACCCCTATATTGATTTTAAAGGTGGCATTACAGAACTCACTTTGTTTCACGCTAGTCATACTTTCGGTTCGGTCGGGTCGTGAGACATACCAGACATTTTAATCCGGAACGATCATTTATTTGTTGCACTGATCCGTACAGAGACTTGTTTTATCACTCTTTACTTGTCCTGCATTTAGGGCAAGGTCTTTTTAAGTCGTTAATTTTATCTCATTGAAACTCGGGTATATGAGCGTTTCCCCTAGCAGCCACGATTCTTCACCCAGGACAAACAAAACGGTCCACTGTCGAAATACTGTCTACTAATAGGCCCTATGTTTGTTCAGACTCGTCGTCCAAATTATGACTTGCGTGACACTCTATGAAAGGGGAAATAATAATTTCCATACAACACGCAATGCTGTTTCTCCTGCATGCAACGGTCAACCTTTGAGATTACAATACTAATACTATACACTACTACAACAGTAAACGTATCAAATCTCAAATATACCGACATTACTAGGGAAGAAGCCAAACGCGTCAAAGTCAGAACAAACTGCAGTTACGAAATTTGAAAGAGTCAAATTTAGTCCTATTTTTGGTATTTCATTATTGCGATCTACAATCTATTGCCTCCAACCACAGCAAAAACTGGCATAAGAATTTAATCTCCAAGAAAACAAATACGTACTCTTACGTTCTGTTCGTCGTCTTTAGAAATAACAAAATTAAAGGTAAGCTGGCTACAAAAGAGAGGTGACACATTGTGCAACACTTCAGCACTCAATCTTTAATACCCGTTTTGCAGACAAAGACAAAGTTTTCGCTCTAATCACCTGTTTCAATGCAAAAAAATAGTCTCTGTTCCGTCCATAATTTGGAAAAGTTCGCGTATGCTATTCTGAGGTAAGTTAATGTAAGATTGTATTAGAACGTCAGGATTTTTAGATAGGTGCTTCTGTAAATTCCGGCGCTGGTGGTCTTTACACTCCATGGTCTTCACCTATGTATTTCGTGTTTCTGTTATTTGTCTGTGTTCAGAAAAGGTGAACAGGTTACACAATGAGTTGGCGTATCGCGTGTCCCGCCAACTACCTGACTCGTTGCGTGTTAAACTAGTTAGCCCGCGTTAATTTTCACCCTGAACTAAATTACATATTATTTCCTCCAAAGGTAAATATGACGTCAGTGAAAAGTCAGTGTGAACGTTAACCCTTGAAAAGAAATTCCACTCACCCTAAGTTGACTAAAGTATATCAAAATCTCTGTTTTATCGAAAATGGTTACGAGAAACCAATAATTTAAGTATCGACAAATTATCTGACATGTGAGCGATAGAAGTTCGTACTAAAGGAATTATTTTTGGATCTTTACAGTCAAGTATGTATCTCACATTCTTACATAGCGGAAGAATGATCGATGACGATGTGCAATGGCGACGTCGTTGTCATTTTCAGCTCTTTGAGAGCGAGTGGAAAACAGCCTTAAAATTTAAAACTTTTAGATGTTACATTTTGAAACGTTTACATCAACAGTGTATTCTGGCTTCTATCCATTTACAAAATTTTCAAGGATTATATCTGTTAATACATTTATGCAAATAAATGGCCGAAACTGAGTACCATTTCTCTTCTACTGAGACAAATTCGCATTCTCCTTGTATTGTTTAAGGTTGAATTCGTCTCTGTTATTACTATTAAAATTATATTTGCAAATTAGAATAGTAGTATGACTCAAAACATGACACATTATTAACTTTTAGAAATGTTCTACATTAAAAAGCGGGTGAAATCAGCCACGCCCTCTTTTGACTGAATTTACAACTTGTCGTTGTGCAAACGTGCAGGGGCTCTCACGTCATCAGACCAACATTTTCCCTTCTGCTGCAGAAAAGATCCTTGATAAAACTGACGTCTTATACTGCTTTCGAGTGTAATGTGAGTATATTTTACCTGTAGTTGATAGTTCACATTAATAAAAGGTGACCGGCTGAGAGACAGATCATATATGTAATTTGACACTGAGATTTCCGTCTATGTTTTTTTCTGTCTGTTGTTTTTTATACTACTGTTGTTGTACATTCCCTTCTTGTCACTGTCAATGTAATTTAAAACCTACATGGCGATTAGTGAATAACACCTACAACAATGTCATATCAATGTACAGGGTACATGGTTTTCATAACGGATCGCATGAGCAATGTGCCACTTTGGATTCAGCACAAACTGTCACTGATGTTTTACTGTACATTTTGCTGAAAGAAATATTTAAGCTTGAATATTCATTTTCTTTATTCCAATATCAATACTGATAGTTTCTCTCGACTAAGATTTTTGGTGGTTTTTTCGTTCTTGATGCGCCATTGAACTTATACCAATCACATCGCTTCTGGTAATAACCATATCCATAACGTTCTTGTATTCCATCAAATCAAGGGTCGGTGAATTGGAAAGCTAGCTATCACAAGATTCAACATATTGAAACATCACTTTCATGCTACTGTCAGTCTTCGGTTATGTTTTGCACGTTAAGGTGTCTTTCAGTTTCGGTAATTCAATCGAAATGTTTTCTCGTATTATTACAGGACGAGGCTTGAAAAGGCATTGCCACTGGTGCTGGCCATGTTGTGTGTTTGTTTGTTCATGGCCGCAACTGAAGCAGATAGCATCGTCAAGATGCCATCTGTTCTGAAGGAGTGGTCGGAAGTCGACTCGGAGAAAGAAAACAGTGCATATGTTGATTCAGAGGATTTCTATGAGAATAATTTCGAGGATACAGAGACCGGGGAAACAGATGAGAACGATGTTGAATACAAAGTCGATGAGGAAGGAGAAAGACAAGATGTCGCCGACGACGGTATTATACTGGACGAGCAAAACTTCGATTACTATGGTAGGGAAGGAAACATCGTCGATGACCGTCAAAGTTCCATCGACAATGACGAAGGTCCTCTAGAAGGCGATCTTGTTGATGAAGAGATGGAAGAATGGGACATTGAGAATGAGGATTATACTTCCGTGCAACGCGGTAAATATTATATATATTAAATGTTATTTGTATAGCAACAGCGTTTGATACACTTTGTAAAATAGCAATTATTCCCTTTTACAGGCCTGATATTATTACTTAGCAAAGTAGAGATGTATGAAAAGATTCAGAGGTGTTTCGCCAATATATCGATGAAATCGTGGCGAACAGCTCTCTCTTTCAGCAAGATTCTGTGGACCTAAGCTTTTGATTTTCAAGGTACACACTCCCCTGACCAAACTCCTACACTGAACTCATTCTACGAGTATGCTGAAGTTATTACAAAGTATCTATACATAGAAGTAACACCACCCACCATTTGTACATGACACGGACCAAATTCAACATCAGATTTGATTGGACACATGCAAATCCTCACGTCCATTATTGATGCCGATATTGTACAGTTAATGGACTGAAAACAATTCACATGAAAACTTTAAAAGTTGCTTGCCTCCAGTAATATATCTGCAGGCTAAAATAAGGAATGGAAGACGATTAGTGAAATATCGACAAACGTTGAAGAACGACTCAATCTAAACCATCACAGTGATGTCGACTGCCTTTACTCGCATATATACACGGCATATGGTAGCCATAAAGTTGTATTGTGTGGCATTGTTTATTGACCAGTTGTAGGTATGGTAGAAATTACTTTAAATTTCCTTTATTCACACAGTTCGTCGTGGATGGACTTGTTATCGAGGGTTGGGTTGTTATCGAGTGTTTCGCTGTCATCGCAACTGGTACTCGGCAAGGAGAATTTGTCGGAGACACGGTGGTGACCTGACCAGCATCCACAGCTACCGCCAGAATAGGCTTATCAAAAGTACGTCAACATGTTACGTCTGTAAATAATTAAATTGTCACAAACAGAAATCACAACCGAGGCCCTGATTGACACGTTTAACACAGTCAACACGCGACCATAAGTTTTCTGGCCATTACAATTTTCTATGGGCGTCTAGAACGTCCAAAGAGTAGATTTCTCGCCAACTGAAGGAAGAGAAGTTAGCGCTTCTATTGATACAACCCCTTATTTCCTGTTCCAGAATTTGCACGGCACTATGGTAGCTTGTGGATCGGTTTGAACGACAGACGCCGGGAGAGGCACTTCAGATGGTCTGATGGAACTAGGGTAAGAGAAGTTTAGAAAAGCTGTAATGCCCCTTTTTCCTGTCGCCGTGTCACAGTCAAACGACAAGAGTGTAAAACTGTTAACGTTTCCGGTTTTCATCCGTATATATCTGGACAAAAACTAGCTTATAATGTACTAAAGATCACTTCCTAGGAAAACGCTCTACACAACATTTTTCTCGCTTTCCGGGACGGAAGAATGTTCAAAGTTAGTTACCAGTTATTCGTATCCATCACCTATATTTTTGGTAGCAAGTCACAGTAAATTTGTATGATCCTCAAAGATAATAGCTATCTATGACGTTGCTTATAAATTAATATATTCTTCAGAAGGTTACTCTATTTACGTTATTTAACTACCGATATACCGTTAACAGAGAGAGTAACAACTGGTGTAGGCTCTGCTGGCACGCAACACGTAGAATTGGATTAAAGGTGACACTCAAACAAACAGACAGATAGACGAGCAAAGGTTGTGGTGTTGTGGCAACTTATTGTATGGCATCTCATTTATCTCATTCAACAGGTCAACTTCCGCCGATGGGGTCGCGTCGAGCCAAACAACAAACACAATGAGGACTGTGTTGAAATGCATAGCAACGGACGCTGGAACGATCTGAAGTGCCGCAGACGACGACGCTTTGTCTGCAAGAAGAAGCCACGCCGGCGTCATCACCATCGTCATCACCATCGTCATCACGGCAAAAAACCCAAGCCACATCACAAGTCACCAAAGAAACCTGCACATCCCAAATCAAAACCCAAAACTAATCATCATGGTCCTCAACATCCTCCTCCTAACAACGTTGGACCTAAAAAAGCCGGTCCTAACAAAGCTGCTCCTAAACAATCTACCCCTAAGAAAGTTGGTTAAAATAAAATATACGGGAAGTCTCCATCTCTCTCTCTCTCTCTCTCTCTCTCTCTCTCTCTCTCTCTCTCTCTCTCTCTCTCTCATACTAAATGTAGTTTAACAAAGACTCTTCTTTTAACTGATTTGTGTTCAGTTTACACGCCTTTCCTGCAAGTATAACATCTTTGTAACATCTTCAAGAATGTAATATTTTCTTCAGCTAACTTTGCTGCCTGACTTGAAACGCTGTTTTTGGATTAGAACCCAGCTGAACACCATGCAGAATTGCAACAGATGACCTAACATGTAGATTAATCAAGCATGAAATGTTGAAACATTAGTTAGAAATATTTTCCAACAATTCATTTCCTTCTGCGTGATAGTGTAACGAGATGTTTTATCACTTATGATACACTGCTGCTGATGCAATACGCGACATATACTCGTTCTCTTTTTTCTATGATCCTAATAAAGCTGTGGAAATAGAGAATAAAAGAGTCTCGTGTCTCATGTCATATTTTGTTGTCGTGACCAATTAACAAATATTACTGCGACTGTAAACGTGGGGAAATAGCCACCATCCTGAAACTATGATTTACAACTTGGTATATCACAGCCTGAGTGGTTCATATGGATTGTTGATACAGAAAAGACAGATTTCAATTGAAAACACACCCAGTCGTTACGGTACCGTTATCGAATGCAATGCAAATATATTTTCATTGCCAATTTTGGAAAGGCAAAAAAGAGTAAACTTGTGTTTACAGCCATCTTTAATTTTCCAATTAGTCTTAAAATTTCTTTGGCAATGGTTACATTTGTTAAATACTTTTTTACTCTCATTGACCGCACAAACTATAATTCAATTTCGTCGTTTGATAGGTTGTATTTCCTCGTCGACGCCTTATACTTGCCACTTTCTTCGTTTGCAGAATTGTCTTTCTTAGAACAACTCTGAGAGCTTAACAATCATAATGGCTTATTTAAAATTTGTGTACGAGAATCTGAAGAGATACATATATTAATGCAACTCAAGTTCATTGTACGCGATTTATAAGCGGATATGGTTGGATGTCTGATGCTGCCTAAATGGTCGATTTTAGGGAATTATTTTTCCTTAGTGCTACCCGTTTATCCACTTATCCCTTCGAGGATTGTCACTTTTTCAATAGAACGAAAAGCCGTATCGGTTATATCCTTTGGTTATTGTCCAAGTCTTCAACCTCCATTATAGGTCACATCCGCCTAAGATGAACACATTCTTCTCGGTACCGTTTATCATACGTGAGGTTTGCATATATTTTATTCTTGGTACAGCATTATTATTTGTACAAAACCTTTTTACTATTTTAACTTTTTAACTATTTGTTAACGTATTGATTGTGATCATTGCTGGACAGCTGAAAAATTTCTATGGTTCATTCTTTTTTCTATGACTTACTGTTTTAAGATTTAGGTCATTATTGATCACACAAAACAGTGATCATCGAGTGCAGGCAATCAGGGATTTTAGGGCAATATGGCGATAATTTGCTATTGCAGCAGACTGAGTTGTACTAGGCTTATAGTCATACGGTCCAACAACCCTCCCCTGCGTGTGTAAATGTAACGACGACAACAGACTGACAGGGTGCATACCCCAGTGTTTGCGTCATAAAGCCTTTCTATTTTTAGCGTGTCAAGAGTGCACGCAGGGTTTTAATGATGCATGTGTACGGTAATTAAATACTTTTGTCAGTATTTGCCAAACAGCTTGTCACGGAGGTTGTCGGAGTTCATTGTACGGCACACTTTGCGATGGCTGTTTGCTACCTCTTCTGTGTTTATACAACGTATCCGAAATCTTCAGTTTTTCAACAAAAGACATAAAGTTTCATTACCTTTTGATTGAAAAGATTGTAAAACGTTTTTGGTAATATTTAGAAATGAAGCTATTTTTCTATTGATTGATGACGGGTCAATTACCGATGCGTGCTCATTTTAATTGACACACCCAGGCCAAGTGCCCGACAATCTACTAATATTACTGAATACGTTCCTCTGAAAATTCTGTCATACTGTCTCATCAGGCCGGCACACTCGTACTCCCCGTCTTTGTATGAAACGATTGGAACACTGTATTCACTGTATGTATATAGATGTTATGTACGAGTATGAAAATTTACAAATTTGTTTTGTTTGAAGGTCGAATAGAATAGAGTAGGAATATACGAGAAGGAAAATAAAAGTTAACAATGCCAATGGAAACATGTAAGGGGTAATTTCCCTAAATGCGAGGCGATTATACTACACGCAACGTGCTGTCAACAGTGAATTTGTGGCAGACTCGATTAACTATGACGGCCAGCTTGCAATTGTGGTTTAAGTCATAAATTATATTGTTTCAAAATTCTGAACAACATTAACCAGATTTTTATACATATTTGGGTAACCAAATACTTGCCGACCAATTTGCGTGTTCTTTTCACCGAGGCAATGTCGAAGAACCTGTGGTGGAACCATATAAAGATGTGCTTTCCCCACATAGATTGCAAGCTGGATATTTTGTTAGAGATGATGCAATTCCATTAAAGAGAGTAAATAAAATATCGTTCAAAGGATGTTTCACAAAAGCTGCAATAAATTATATGGTATTGTCACTTTGCGTGTGCGTTTTTGAGATTTATTTGTTCAGATTATCTATTCGCACGCTGAGAATTCTCGTTCCAGCATTTGGAAGTTCCAGGCTAACAGTTTGGAAAGGTTGGACAGACCATTGGTTTTGTCTTTGTCTCGAATGTTTAGTTTGAGAACTTTTTATATTTGCTATTATGTTTTGCAAACATATTACATATCATGACGGCTTTAACGGACATGGGAAAAGACTGAAACATTCAGACAGAAAGACGAATAAATATATACAGAGTTGTCCTTTACTTTAAGTATTTTGTTAACCTTGGGTTAGTTGCTGAATCACCGTTTTCTCAGTTTTGAGACGTCAGTGTGTTTTGAACGGATATCGAAGTATCGGCAAGGCTTGCCACTTAGTTGCTTTGACAACAAATTCATAGAAACCGAGTAAGACAACACATCCCTGTTAGGGTGACCTTTTTTTTGTTTCTCATCTCCAGAGGAATACTCAAGCAGGGTAGGCGGGCGAAATAAGAAAAAAACAAGACCAAAAAAAATCTATTTGTTTCAGTTCAATGTTTTGTCCATTCAATCTGTACAATTTTTTAAGTACAAAAAATGTGTATTTGTTTTAGTTCAATATTCTGTCCGTTCAGGCAGTGCAATTTGTTATCTTTAAGTTCAGTGTTCTCTAATTTTAGTCTCTACAATTTTTTACGTTCATTCATCTAGGATTCTAGGATTCTACAGGAATTTTAAGGGGGATTTAAAATTGGCGGGCTTTAACTGAAACATTTACACATAAGTTTTAATGTTGCAATGATGTCACGTGTGATACACATTCTACAAGCCATAAATAACTTGCTTACACAATCCAAGCTGCTTGCTGCAAACACCATCATAAGATTTTTTCAAAAGTCAACAAATTTGAGTATCACTGTTGTGAATTTAAAGGGCTGCCAAGAGTGGTGCATGGCTCATTAATATTCATAAGCATTAATATTCCTGAAACAATTGTAGCATATTTTGTATGCTACAGTATTCTGTTTGTTTGTTTTTACATATTCTGTATGTTTGCTTTCTTAAGGTTTGAAGTACATTCAAGCATAATAACAACAGCTAACCATTTTCACTGTACCTGCAAGGGATTTTTTTTCATTTTTAACAGAACTGTGTGCACTTACACAAAGCAAGAAAAAATCTTTAGTAGTTATAAAGGAATGTTTAGTAGTTCTGAAAAAAATAATTTTCTTGTTTGTCATGTTTTTACTGTGCTTATATCATCCCTAACCACTGTAAACGACATTGCATATGCATCCCTATACAAACCAGTTAGCTGTTTTTTTTCTAGTGACTTAGCTGGTCTTGTAGTCTTGTGCGCAGACTCAGTAGAGTTAAAACGAACAACTTAGGAGGTTGGATTAGGAGGTTGGTCTCAGCTGTTTTGAATGCGGAGTTTCTCGATGTCAGATTTTGTCAGTCATTTGAGAACGCGGAAAATTAAAAACAGAAAGGCTGGTTGTTCCCGACAGTTAACTTTAGGGTTTATTTGCCTGAAAACCAAGTCAATGTTTGTTCATTTAATTCAAAAACTGGACCCATTGACAATCACAGCCGTCTTGTGACTTTCATTGCATGCAGTCCCGTCACAGTGCCAATGCCATTCTTTCACTCTGGGAATGAACTGAACACGAATGTTTCTGTAACAGTTGGCGGCGCCCAGCACACCAAAGAGGTAGCTGTGGAAACGCAGCTATCTGTTGGTGGGGTAGCGTGCGTCGCTATCCAGGTCAAAGGTCAACCCGGCCACGGATACGGGGTTGACCTTTGACCCGCATAGCGACGCACGCTACTCCGCCAACAGATAGCTGCGTTTCCACAGCTAACCAAAGAGGGATAATCGCGCAATAGCGCAGCCCAGATGAAAAATACATGCTAGGATGATCGCCTCAGACTCGGAGGCGGCGCAAATAAAAAAGTTTTTTTTTTTATTTTCATGTCGGAGCTGAAATTTACGGTCGGTCGGGAGATGAGAAACACAGAAAATAAAAATGTCGGCCTTATCGTGACCTTCCTGCAATGGTTAACTGCTTTCTTTCTTCGACACATGATTGTTGGTTTTCTGTCTGGTTACCATCGTATCAATCGAAGTTTAATAGATGAAAATTCAACTATACCTCAAACGTAAAATAGTTTTAGTGTCAGCGGATCCTGACGGTGTCCATATACTTCTTTCTATTGTTCTACCACTCTCCGCCTCGTGCGAATTGTTAAAAAACCATGCTTTTAATTTCCATAATCGAATATTTTATAATTACCATCTGGCTTTCTTTTGTTTAAAAGTGTACGATTTACTAGTAAATCGGACACTTTTAAGCAAGGAAAGTCACGTGGTGACGAGTCAACAACCCCAACAGCGATATATTGACCAGAAGAAATCTATTTCACTATCAAGTACAGAATAAAGAAACTTTCAGAAAAGAAACATGAGACTGAACATATTTCTAAAGTACATCTCAAAATCAATTTCAGGTCACATTGAAATTATGGTGTCGATTGCTAATATGACTGTGGTACGATTTACGACCATTCGAAGCTGAAATTAAGATTTCAAAATCACTTGTCAACTGAACGTGGAGTTTTCTGTCCTCTTTGATACAAGTTAAATTTACAGGCAAACAGGCAGTACGGCTCTTACTGTGGTCTGGACATATTGTTTTGTTTGTACTTGCAGTGTCAGTTGCAGGAGTGCCTTTCTCTGACAAGGCGGTGCATGAGGGATGAAAGCGAAACTTTCTGCTCGCTGATGTGTTGGAAATCTTCCTTATCATCGATATCAATCTGTGATAGGATGACCTCTGTTTCCCAGTCAATCATGTCAGGAGTGGTTCGGCCATATCCAAATACGTAGAGCGACTCCGCAATCGTGTGTGTGCAGCTGAAAGTTTTCAACCCAAAGGTCAATCTGCAAACACCTGTTCACTTCATTCAGCCAATCAAATGTAATTCATAAAAAAAAAAAAATCAAACCAGGTGCTCAACCACACGTCATTGCACTACAGCAGCAGCGCATGTCAACTTTGTTTTATCCAATCATGGATTATTTTTTATCCTTTCGTTCAACTAAGTGACAAAACGCTTCAATGTTTTCCTGTCAACGCTTCAACTTACACTACACTTTCGGCGAGCAAACTAGACTCTCAAACTCGGCAAATTCGTGGTATTACACGGTAAGCGAACTCGAAGTCGGCCGTTTACGAAATTTAACAGTGCAGTTTGCCAGTAAAACTCCTCGGCCCTGAGGGCCTCGGAGTTTAACTGGCAAACTGTACCGTTAAATCCCGTAAACCGCCTCCTACTCGTCCGCTTCCCTATAGTTATCTTTGCATGCAATAAAAATCAGCATTAAAATGTAACATATCGTAATAACATGTTTCATTCCATTTTGAAAAGTGTCAACTTTCTCACCAATCACTCTCTCCTTAACCCAACTAGTAGATTATTTAGTCACATGACTGTTTAAGCCATTAAAGACTGTGGCATGTGATCAAGGAAGCAAACGTTTTCGCTTCTCCGAGATGCAATAATTCATATTTAGAGAAATGGAGTGTTCGTACCAGTGAGAAAACGACAATTGGTCGACCTAAACAATCGCTTTAATGTCGAAAACCCAACGACAGACACGTAGGCCCAGACTTTCGTCTGTAATTATAAAGTGGATTCGCTTGAAGGGTATATCGGTCACGGAATGCGAAATTTTGTTGACTTTTAAACGGCTGTCGGGAGAGCATGTTACAGGTACAATTCCAGCGGGGTGGGATCCAGTTTAAGCTTCATTAATGCTAACTTTAAACTTTTGTTTACCTTCGAAATAACTCGTTTTTCCTGTACACTCATTGTTGAATGTCGTTCGGTGAAGAAATAAGCTATATTTGTGCTGTTGTAGTGGCATTCAAACGCTAAATTTCCGCATCGAAATAACTGCACCAAATTTGATGAAATCTGCCACAGGTACTGATCCGACAGATATCTGACTGTGTTGTGAAGCATTAAGTAGTGTGAAGTTAATTAAGGGTTCATTTGTATATTTCATGAACCTTGTAATTAGTGATATATTTCTAAAATTATGGCACCAAATGTAGTTGTAAACCAGCTAGAGATATTGATCTGATAAATGTCTAATTATCCCATGAAGCACTGAGCAGTCCCAAGGTAATGAAGGGTTCAGTTGCATGAACTTTGTAATTAGTGATATTACTCCGAAATTTCAGCATAAATTTGATAAAACGTGCTACAGATTTTAATCTGCCAGATATTTAATTGTCCTATGAAGAATTTAGCAGTATCAAGTTAATAAACAGCTAATTTGCATATTGTGAAGTTTTGTAATTAGTGATTCAACTCCGGTAGTACAGTGCGAAAGTTGATGAAACCTCTCACATATAATGACATAACAGATATCTGATTGTTCTGGGAAGCGAACTACTATGAAATGAACCTGTTGTAAACCACGTGTGCACATTCAGTTAACATCTGGTTTTATGTTGTTGTTTCTTTTTTGCCATCCTAGACTGGGTTTTGTTTTTAAAGGCGACCTCTCGGAATCTTGTCCCACCAAAATTTTCCACTCCCAAAATATATCAAATGGTCCACCCTTAACATTCTATTCGATAGCAATCAGTGCGTTACATACGGCTAATCAATAGTTGTTTGTGTAATTCAGAGTTTGAATATTTCCCATGTAAATACTTTTCAATTCAAAGTTCGCTGTGATTTTGACAGGAATATATGGACCAATATTGGTGAAGTAATCGTTGAATTCTGCTGCAATGTCTCTACTATTTTTAGGGGCGTTTTGTTTGGATTGTTTGAAGTAGAGGAGTATGTATTTTTCCCTTAGTGAGAGCTCTGCTGGTGTACAGAATTGTCTCCAAGGCTGTCTTTCGCCCCATTTCAAGCGATGTATTCATTGCTTCGATAAAGTTTGTGTGCGATGTGTGATAGTGAGGGTACGAGCTTGAGTGCTTCACGAACTCTGCAGCGTACGGAAGGGTCGCAGTCAGAATAACTGTAAAAACCATAAGCTCAGTTATTGAACCACTTATTTGAGATAGGGGATGTGGCCGAGTGGTTTTGCCTACTGCTTCTCCGCTAGGTGACTGGATACCTTAGGTTTTGAGTTCTAATCCGATTGAAAGCATCGTTATTCCATAACAAGTATAAGTACCTGCAGCCTTGTACAGAACACAAGAAATCTGATCTATGAAATATTGAAATACAACTAAGAAAACAATGCTTGTGCGGGAAATGTATTTCAATCAGATTAAATGACAGAGAAACACATTACTTTATTGGCCTTTTGAATGCTTGTGACTAGTCAAAGTATGGGGATACTCTCGCTTGCAAAAATAGTATGTACTTGGAACTGCACGTAAGGTTCAATGGTTCCACTTCGGCACAATTTATCTTCAGCATGATTTACTCAAATTCAATGAATATATTTTTTAAGCTCAATCGTTAATACAAAATAGACAGTGAGCTTGTGCTACTTTCGTACATATGTTCCCATTTTCATCTCACCTTAAAGTTTCAATGCTTAATTTGTTAGTTATATTCATCATCAAACAGAACTTATTACTCTCTATAGTAATGCAAAGTAACTCTGTCGTATGATAGGCTGTATCTCCTAGTAATTGGTGCGCCATTTATAACTGGATTCGCTTGGACTTCTGATGGTACCCTTTTAAATTGGAAGCGCGATTTTAGGGAACTGTTTCTTTATTGCTAGCTGTTTGCCGACGAGTCCTTTCTCGGCCTGCCACTCTACAAATACAACGGAAACCTAAACAATTAGGTTGCCGTGTGAATATAATGGTCTTCAATTCTTTACATCACTACTATCGCTCACGTTTGATTAATGTGAATATATTACTTTCAAGACTGGGGGTTATATATATATATATATAACCCCCAGTATATATATTGAACCGTACTCTCTGTGCCCAAGTTCAGAGGTTGCCATAAAGCCATTATGGTGATAACCGGGAGGGCACATTGTATACATTTTGTGTATATATATATATATATAT
>LD342818.1:319660-329849 GCA_001465055.1 Ptychodera flava | reverse complement strand
CAGCTATTGAAGTCGTGAAAGATGGTAAGCGTGAGGAATATGTAACAGTTTTGAAAATTATTGAACCGAAATTGTTTAGCCAAACGTTTGCTGAAAATGCATCGGACATTTTGAGGCCATTCTACATTAGTTGATCTCATGGTTCTTTTACCGTAAAGCTTACATGCATCCCAATATAATTTTTCCTACTGCAAAATTGCCTGCGGCCTACATCTCCATTACTTTTAAGGAAAAAAATTGGTATCACCCGATTTACCTATGCTAAAGATGTTGGTGGAGATGTAAAACATTTGACACTGTTTCAAAAAAACTTAGAAAAATAGACAAGAAAAAATAGTAGCACATTCCTCTGCAAACAGAGCACTATCCAATTAAAGGCTATGTGTCTACGCGGACCTAACTTTGCAGATACGTTTGGTATGAAACCAGTGTAACTCTTTATAGGCATGATTAGACAACGTGTTTAACAAATACCATCTCATGAAGGTGATCAGCTACCATGAGACTCCAAATTTTAAAAAGAGCATTTTTTTTCCTTTTTGAACATATTATAGCAATGGCATCTTTGACCTTCACTGAATGAAGGAAAATGATAAGTCGTTACACCAACCCTTGAACATGGTGTACAAATTCGGCTGTACATCCGTAAAATTGAATAGTCCTTGTGTAAACGGATATTCACATGTATAGCGAATACATAATTACGATCTAGCATTGTAGTCACATCACAGTCATATCCATTTAGGATTTAAGTCTTTGTTTTTCGTGTTTTCTTTCGCAGCTCACAGACGATGGGTCTGCTATCACAGGAAGTGTTACAGAGTGTTTACTTGCCACTACCGCTGGTATAAAGCATATCGAGTTTGTAGAAGGTACGGTGGTAACCTCGTCAGCATCCACAACTGCTACCAGAACCGCATTGTCAGAGGTAATGTCACTGAAAGCATAAATTGTGGTGAAAAAGGGCAAAATCCCATCAAAATTAAAAGACTTACAGACAAACGGATGGAGAGACTGAACATGTCATGGTTTCTGTCTTTGTCTTGAGTGCTGTTTGAAAAATGTTTCAAATTGCATGCCCTCAAGTCTTGCAATCATATAACATATATCGAGACGCATTTAACGGACAGGGAGACAATGTATATAAACAGAAAGACAGTACAGATCAAAAAGGCAGACTTGTTCTTTACTTGATGCATTTTCTAAAGATCACTAGTTGTTGTGTTACCGTGTTGTGATTTGAAATTGCGTTATGTATACAGTGAATAGATACCGAAGAATCGATTATTATGAAATGGTGGTAGCAGAGAAGTTTCAGCTGATCCTTGCTTTAAACGTTCTTCATCTTTTTTCAAATCAGCTTACGCACGTCGCTATGGAAACTTGTGGATAGGATTGAATGACAGACGTTGTGAAGGACGTTTTAGATGGACTGATCGATCTCGGGTAAGGACACTTAATTTGAACCTGCAAGGAAAAGCTCATTCTGAAAAGTTTATGAAAGATTCGGTGATGTTTTATAGTTTCGTTATTGTGATAACCTGCGACTTATCTTCGAGTGGGGAAATCGGCATCTCGCAATGTGACGATATTCGAAAGGGAGAACAAAATTAAAGCATTCATGTCCACATGCGCATAAAGTGAATGTGATAGTCGGAGATAGGCGACATGTGACGACATAGTTCACAATTTCTTATCTTTACCATACTAGTATAGTCACGATGAAAAAGACTGGAAATTTGAACGTAAACAAATTTAATAATGGAAGGTGTTTTAACCTTCATCCCCTGATATTACAGTTGAAACAACAGAAGACATTTGAAAGAAGAATAAACCAAAACATTTTACCGTAGACATGAAATTTCATTTTCACGGGGTAATGTTACAGCAATGATTTAATGTGCATTGTTACTGTAGTACAATTTCAGGAGATGGTATTGCCGTGAGCCTAACAACTACAGAAACGAGGACTGCGTTGAGATGTACAGGAATGGACGCTGGAACGATCTGAGATGCTGCAATCGACGTCGTTTCATGTGCCAGAGACGCAGACGTAGACACTGCCACTGGCACCACTGGCACAGACATCATCACTGGGGTTAAGCAACATACATGGTAATTACCGAATTACGTACTTTTCAACGGTATTGTCTCTCTCTGCGCACAATTTTATGACACCGATGTATTTTAGTCACTCTAAGTAGATTGCTTGTGAAAACGCGATGCCTTATTTTTCCAGCTCTCTTTTATCGGATGTATAAGTTTCAAATTATACAACTTTCGCATGGAATTTAACGCAATTAGCATTATTTTCTCCAACATTCATTAAAATGAATTTAAGCATTGTGAAATATAATGAAGCATTAACGCATTGTTTCACTCTTCGAACTAGGAGCTTCTTCCTAGCGACTATTTGAATATATGCACTTTACAGCTCAGGACGCCTAACGCCATTTCTTTGAAACGATGATGATGATGATGATGATGATGATGATGATGATGATGACTTATCATTTTTTAAATTACTGCTATGATTATTTACAGATGACCGGAACTACTGGAATAGGATTACGCTTGCCAATTCACTGCTTTGACAACGAACTAAAAGGAACTAAATAAGACAACAAACTCTATTCATCAATACGTTTCTGCAATATTTGCCAACGATTTTTATATAACGTTTCGATGATTAACTGATTTGTTTCTCCGAAATGTGGCTGTTCAGTTTGAGTCCGGTTGCCATGGTATCCATGGAAGCTAGATAAAGATTCAACAGCCTTAAATTTAAATCGTTTTAGCAGATATTGTGTGACGGTGTCTATATACGATTTTCTGTCGTTATCGGTTGAGGAAAACCCTCCAGGGAGTAAGTTTAGAGCAATCAAATAGAAACGGTGACACCAGTTAGATTAAGCGAGGTTTAAACGATGACAAGTCTCCTTTCTTTATTATCTTTGCATGCAATAAATAATAAATATCAGCATTAAAGCAATATCATATTGTCTTGACATGTTTTCTTTTTGTTTGGAAATTGTCTGATGTCTCATCCCCCGTTCTACCTCCAACACCTCTGATGGGTTATGTAGTCCCCTAAGTGTTGAATCCATTGAAGAGAGTAATAAAAGAAGCAAAGTTGTGGTTCCTCCGAGGTAGAGTAATTCCTATCGTGACCACCGGAGTGTTCGTTTAAGTCAGCAGACGGCAATCTCCTGTTTACAGATCAACAGATACAGTTCTTAGTGTTGTTGTCCCATGCCGAAGCCATAACCTCACGCCCTAAACAGTCAGGCTAAGGCAATTAACAGCAGGGGCCGGAAGAGAAAATATCTCATCAATTCTATTTTACAACCCCATCCCCAACACATCGCAAGCCAACGTTTTCTGTGGGCAAGAAAATTTTGGAGGCTCCAAGCTGTCAATTTAAAAATGCAGAGCCTGCCGGCGCTAATGAATCAAATACGCTTTCATAAGCTTCGTTGTGTTGTTACCCCATGTAGAGGCCGTATGTGCTAAGTCTTTCACGCCTTAATATGAACAACTCATCAACGTTACTTTTACTTGTAATCATAACGTGGATAAGCTTCAAAAAGGTATCATTCATGGATTACGAAATATTGTAAATTTGTAAACGGTTGTCTAAAGAGTACAATACAGATGGAATCCCCACTTGGTGGAATGCAGTTAATACCTCATTTTCTCATGATGGTGTTTTAACGGCCCTCACTTTCCTGGCCATGCTCACGCGAAGATTTAATGGTAAAACACTCAGCAATTACTATTATTCCCCCTTAAAATAAATGTTGACGAGTACAATCACTCGACAATTGTGGGTCCTGAAGACTGTCCCACTTGACGACAGCAAAGGACCCGCTGCTAAGGGCGTTTCTTAATGAGATCTTTATTCGTCGACACATCGTTGGCTTCATTATGGTAGAAAATTAATAATTACCTGACTAAATGTTCCTTTAATATTACAGCGCAGGCAAAAAAGATCTGGTTTGCCATATGGCTAAAATGCTAGAAAAATGCTAAAAAAAGGTAAAAATTTGGCAGTTCATTTCACCGATCTGGACGCAGCTCAGGTAAATAGTCTGGTGCCGAAACACAAAACCCAAAAATTTCGGCCCCACAATGGTTTTCGGTGGTTTCTGTATCTTCAAAGCCTACTGAATCAGGATCTGCATGATGCCACACTGGCATCTTTGGGCATTTTAATATATTCGAGATGGCCGCCAAGATGGCAGCCAAAACATGTAAATGGTAATATCTCAGCTCTATGAAATGTTATTAAAGTGATTTTGGTGTCATTTGCCATGTAAACAGGGTCAAGAAATTCATTTCTTTCATTGCCCAACATGTGCAACTCTTAATTTGCATAAAAATCCAAGATGGCTGCCAAAATCACCTCCAAAACAGGTAAAATGCCATATCTCAGCTCCATGAGAAGCTGTTGGAGTCATTGTGGTCTCCTTTGCCATTTAAATGGGGTTAAGGAACTCATATCTTTCATTGCCTGATATGTACAACCCTTCATTTGCATAAAAAGCCAAGATGGCTGCCAAAACGACATAAAAAAAACAGGTAAAATATCATATCTCAGCTCAATGAGAAGGTGTTGGAGTCATTTTGGTCTCCTTTGCCAGATATACTTGGTCAAGCAATTCAAATCTTTCATTGGCTGACATGTACAACACTTAATTTGCCTGATAAATTGGCTGATATGTACAACCCTTCATTTGCATAAAAAGCCAAGATGGCTGCCAAAATGACATAAAAAACAGGTAAAATATCATATCTCAGCTCAATGAGAAGGTGTTTGAGTCATTTTGGTCTCCTTTGCCAGATATACTTGGTCAAGCAATTCATATCTTTAATTGGCTGACATGTACAACATTTGATTTGCCTAAAAATTTGCATAAAAATCCAAATACCTGTTTCAGTGTGTAAGGATTCATATCTCAATACACTATGCCACTGAGTTTGGTGTCTTTCGGCATGTTTTATGGGTCAAAAATTGGTATCTTTTGTTATATTTGCTATAAAATCAACCATGAAAATCTAAAATTGATACTTACAACCCAAGATAGTTGCTAAGCAGGTTTCCACAACAAATATCGAGGTATATCTTTGCTGAGATTGCATACTAGAGACTAATACAGTAAGGGTTCAAGGCTGAAGGATAAGTTTCTTTCATTATATTAAATGTGAAATATTTCATTGAAAGCAAAAATGACCACCCAATATCAACTATGGCCACACGAATGGATGCCACAAAAACATAGTGAGTCGTATCTTAACCCATCAAGCATTCTTGATATCTATTTTGTTGTGTTTGGTCAGGTTTAATTAGCCGCAGGCTTTCATTGCTTGTTTTCTGAACTGGAAAAAATCTTACTTCTAATGGAAGGATTTTGCCCCACATTGCCGCTATAATGGTTTCCTAAAACATTACACTGTATCTTAATTTATCCAGTATCTTTGACACAAGGTTGTGTGTGTTTGGTCCGTTTGTACCAGTACATCAGTGGTTCTTGGCAACAATAGACATATCTATTGATCTGCGTAGGTATCAATAAGAAAACAATCTGCTCTTTACCTATCGTATCAACCGATACAGGTCTTGATGCTGTTACCCCACGTCAAAGTCATTAATTCCACGTGCTCTACACAGTCGCGTTATTGTCGCAACGAACCAACAGTTATGGAGGCCAAGACGATTTAATATTTGTGTTCATAGCGTGGGGTTATTTTAAAGGACGCATCAGTCACGGATGACGTAGTTTTGTGGACTTATACATTACAAAATGGTTGTATGAAGAGTACTCTACGAGCGGGAAAATCCAGGATGGGATCCAGTCGATACCACATTTTCTCTCAATGATTGTGTTTTAAATTCGTCCACTTTCCTGACCACAAGAACGCTTTTACGCGATGGTTTAACAGTAAAACAGTTAGCAGGAAAATACATTTTCTCGCCCTTTAGACACTTGTTGAAGTTTTCAACTATTGGACAATGTCAGATTTTGATGATTAACAGCCTGGACAAGAGCACTATAAGCTGTTCTATGGATTTAACTCAGAGCATTGCTCAATGATATCTGTGTTCATGATAACGTCCTCGGCCAAGTTATGGTGGGAATGAATACCCCATTATGTGGAATGCGCCTAGGAGACCAACATTTGAAATCTTTTGATTTTCACAAAACCTTTTATATTTAATGCTTGTAGGGTTGATTTAGAAGCACAAGCAGTAAATACAGTTTTCAACAGCATGTTTTTGTGAGAAAATCGAAAATTTAATTTTTCCCAATACCATAGAGTTAACACAGGGATTACGGCCAATTTGAATTTCAACTATCGGTAAATATTGGATAATTTCTTTCTTCAGTGCCAAGTTTTGCATGTAGAACTTAAACGTTTAATTTTTATTTTTGATTGCAAGCGGATGATTTAATGTTTCTGTACCTTATTTATTTATCTATTTATTCACATTAAAAGATAACTTGCAGACACCTACTGGGTAAAAGCTGCCCAATAGGGCCTTAATCTTCCATGGGGTCAGTCCTGTAAGATTCATGAAAAAACTGTACAAATCACACAACCTATAAAAACAGAAATGAAGAATATAGTAGATGTATATAAAAACAATAGCACTTTTGTCAATATGTTCCGATATGAAATATTTAGGTTGAACTTTGAAATTTGACAGATTTGAGCTATAACTTTCCTGTGGTGAATTTCAAATTCTGGAAGCATGCGTCACAAAGATTCTCTGGCCAGATTCTGTGCGAGATTGTGGTTGGTGAAGTTTATGCGTGGGACCAGCACGAGTAGGATAATCATTAGCATTCATAATGGCACAAACATGACAGTAATATACATCGGAAAGGAATTCTCAAAATAATTGTAGACTAAATACAAGTAGAGAATACAAAAAGAGAATCATTTTGAGTATCAAAATCTGTCGCAAGTAGAAATCGTAGCGCTCCTTTCTGCATTTTGAACACTCCATCAATGGGTTTCATTGTTGTATTACATCCCGACATCCCACTAAACATTACAGCCTGATATCCCAAACAACGCAACAATAATCTACAGCTGAATGAATTAAACCTTGGTAAAATATCTTTCCCGGGTAAAAAGGATAAATTTAGGCAAAGGTCCCAACAAACCGATTAAAAACAAAAGTTATCAAAGTAAATGCCATACACAACATATCAAGTCACTCCTAAGACCATCACAGACTTAAAATTATGAAAAGCCATACTGACTTGAGTGATTTAACATCATGTTGTGTTGAGCATTATCATGTTATCATGTTCATTTACATACTTGTTTTAGGACTTTACAATTTTGTCCTTGGCATTCGGCATGTTGTTCTGGGCATTTATAATGTTGTCATTGGCGTTTGGCATTTTCCCTAGACATTTACAATGTTGTGCTAGGTATTCAGCATATTTCTGGGTACTATCAAGTTGTCCTAGACATGTACAATGTCTTTTTCTAGGCATTCATGATATTTCTTGGACATAAAGGAAATGAAAGCAACTTCACACATCGGTTCTACGTTTGTTAGTGATACGGTATAGTGAGCAGATCAATGTGGCTTCATGATAATGGGAAAAACAGTAAGACATCAGTTAATCGTCAGTGATTTGATCATGGTCATGTGATCTTGGACCCCCCTCCCCCCCAAATAAAAACAGGTTTAATGTTTTTCATTCGTTTTAATTGTGTTTTGGGAACAAAACGAGGTCCGTTCATCAGTAACGTCCGAACGAACGTACGTACGTACGAACGTACGTACGTATGTGTACATACGTATGTACGTACGTACGTATGTATGTATGTACGTATGAATGAGCGTATGTATGTATGTATGTATGTATGTATGTATGTATGTATGTATGTATGTATGTATGTATGTATGTATGGATGTATGGATGTATGTATGTATGTATGTATGTATGTATGTATGTTTGTTTGTTTGTTTGTTTTGTGGCTAAGACCATTCGTTTGTAGTATCCTCATGTTTGACTTTTGCATGGAAATCCATCTGTGTTGGAAGCTCAATTGACAGTAATGTTTGATTTTGCTTAAACGAGGATGTCTATTATGTTTTTATTCATTGTTAACTATTCAAGGTGTTACAATAAGTTGGCAAGTTGCCGTTAATTAGAATAACCCCACAATATTGCCGTTGCATGAGCCCCATTTTCCTTCATCTACAGCGACAAAAACTATGACAAGAGACATTGTATTTTATCTTCAGGTATTTATTTAAAGCCAATTGACGACGAGTCTTCAAATGAAAGCCTGGGAGTTAATATTTGCATTATTTATTTATTTCAAAAGGGATTTCCGATCTCTTTTCCACCTTGTCCTCGAGTTCTTCGTGTCTCCCCTCTGCAGGTACCTCTTCCCCTGCCTCGACCTCGATATCGACTTCGTCCTCGCTCAGGAGTTGGTGTAAGATGTCCTCTTCCATTCGTAATTGGAAGAATAAGGATGGTCTCAGCTCCTTTTCCTAAATAGAAGAAAGTACACACTGACTTAAATGCATACATACATACATACATACATACATACATACATACATACATACATACATACATACATACATACATACTCTCGTACGTGAGTGCGTGCGTGCGTACTTAAGGACAGACAGAAAGACTCACAGACAGACAGATGTCTGAACAAAGGCAGCCGAACATGCAGACAGAAATAGAATGAAAGATAAGGCTATACATATTGTTTATCAGAAAAGAAGGAATAAGTAAACATTTATTGCATCCTTACACTTCCTTATTCTACTTCTTAGCAGCGTTTGGTTTAGACATTGTGCTGTCAACGTCAGGAAATTGTAAATGTGTGTGAAAGGGTTAAACCGTCGATAGGATGGTTATGCTGCCATTTGATTGTAATTCATTTATAAATATATCTGTAATAGTAACTGGACATTACCTCGTCGCAATTCTCGAAATATTCCATAATCAACGTAGTCTTCTCGCTCCTCGCCGGGAAAATAGTATTCTGATATATGCTATGGGGAACAAATCAAGACACATAGATTTACTTATGACACATCGATAATTCAGGCACTCCCGTACTCCTTTGTGTTCAAATAAACAGAAAGAAAGAAAGTGTCGTTGTTGTTAAGCTTGTTGAATCTGGAATCATGGTAATTTTGATCTAAATGTTTAGGACAGCTTTCACACTATACGAGAAGGGAGAACTGCACAAAAGATATTTCCTACGTCGCTTGTATGCCGAAGACTGAAAATTAATGTAAATTGAATTCTACATGCACAGAAATTCTTATAATGACGTTTTACGTAAACCATTCATTGTGTTTTGTGTGGGTAATCACTCATTTGCCTCGGAATGAAGAAAAATGACTTTCAGGTCCCCTTGTGATACTTTTTTTTCAAATTATACCTTTTATTTATTTTCAATTCTATCACCTGGATATGCAGCAGCGACATTTTGAGATGTTAGTGACACTCCATAAACTATTTATTCGAGAACTTCTAGAAGTTAAATATTGCTACGTACCGAATGCAACCAGATATGAAATGAATATCTCACGTGTTTTACAACAGGTTCATTAATAGTAGTACGCTTCACAGAACAATAAGATATATGTTATCACTAAATGAAGCAGGTTTTTTTCAATATCGCACAGTACTCTCAGATTTTAATCACTAATTACAAAACTTTATTTAATATGCAAATGAGCTGTTCATTAACTTGACACTGCTCAATGCTTCATGGGACAATTAGATATCCATCAGATCAACATCTGTAGCAAGTTTCATCAAATTTAACGCTGTAATTTTGGAGTAATATCACTAATTACACAGTTCATTAGATATGCAAATAAACCCTTAATTAACTTCACACAACTAAATGCTCTACACCATAATTAGATATCTGTCGGATCAGTATCTGCAACAGATTTCATCACATTTGGTGCAGTTATTTTGGAGTTATCTCACTAATTACAAAACTTCGTAAAATATGCAAATGACCTATTTGTTAACTTGACACTGCCAAATGCTTCTCAGTACAATTAGATGTTTATCAAAACAGTATCTGTACCAAATTTCAAAGACTTGGGTGCCGTAATTTCAGAATTATATATCTAATTACAAAGTTCATTAAATATGCAAATGAACCCTTAATT
>LD342818.1:261417-306312 GCA_001465055.1 Ptychodera flava | reverse complement strand
TTTCGCACTGTGCACTCGGGTTTTTTTTTGGGGGGGTGGGGGGGTGAAAAAAATAAAAAAACAGCTAAGGGTGGATTTTTAGCTCATCAAGACTGTTTATGCTTTTCACGATGATAATTGGAGATGATTGAAAAAATATGCCGTTTGTCCTCGAGATTGTCACGGAGGTTTAGGGAGGTCGTTGGATGACACGCTTTACAAAAACTGTCTATAACCTTGCAGATATTGTCTCGTTAACAAAAACACTGGTGACGTTTTTCTCAACACGCTAAATAAAAAACATCTTCGTTACTGTATTGGTTCATATAACTTGTAAACATTTTGTATTATATTCAAGACATGAGTTTCTCTATCGATATGTGATTGGTCAACTTTCGACCAAATCACTATGGTTATTATCAATCATTATGAAAAACTGAGCCAAACTCACCATTTATCAATTAATTTTACCTGAAATGTCTGACAACACTGTTTTCAAATTGTCTCAACGGTGTGGCACACTCATTTCCCAGCTGCCTATCAGTCATAAATTGCCACCTATTCATATAAAAAGTAAGGGCAATGTTCCTAGCTATGCTGTAATTTCACAACATGCAACGGTCGATATCATAGAAGAACCATAAGATATTCAATGTAAATCTGAAATTGGAATTTTCGTTTGCTCGCATTCTGTGACGTTTTCCTACATCTTTTAGCTTTTTTCAAATGACTGAGCGATGAAAACTCGTTTCCAATAAAGATTTGGGTAAGCTAAATACACGATGACAAATTTTGCTGTTCTTGTAATTAATCGGGCAATTGACGATGACAGTGCCTTGAAAGCATTTCAAAATGTGCGTGTCATCCTGCTAAGACACCCTGAGGGCTATCGTGTAAACCATATAATCCAATTAACGCAATGATATTAGATTTCTGTCAAAGAAATCAGAAATTGACTAAAAGCAAATATCATTACTGTGGTATTGTTAGTTTGCGTGTTTGGTTGTTGAATTTTATTAAATCAGGATAATCGACAACCATGTCATTCCTTTTTGTTTTAGCATTTAGAAAGTTTCAAACAAGTCAAATATAATTTCCAATCACCGTTACACATTCGTGCTTACCACCCCCATCTAATCAATTTGCACCTGCAACTTTACTTTACTCTCCCAGTTTTTCTCAGTGATCTCAAAGTATTCAATATTGCAAAAATGGTCAAGATAACGGAATTTACCGATGGAAATTCAGAAGTGGACGATGATCTGTAAATCTCTGCAATTAAGGTTCATATAGTCATGTCTTAAACACACTTTTATCACAAAGCAAAGTTTACAAAGAGAAAATAAGGGTGTCGCCTTGAGGGGGTGCAGCCAATAACTGCAGGAGTCCAAAATATTTGCATATTAATTTAATGACAATATCGATGTCCTATAAAAGTTTGGGATATTCGCCCTGTACAGACATTCGTCCGACACTGTTCTTGATTTTGTACAGTGCACAAAATTCTAGGCTTTTTCGGCATCACCTCGAGATCAATGTAAGTATACCTGTTAAAATAATTTTACTGAATCCATTGCAACTTTGATTAACTTCGATTTTGCCATACAATGCGTGAAATTTGAATGGACTCGACCCGCTCCTAAGCCTGTGTCGCGAAACAGGCTGTCGTGATATTAACATTTTTCCTTTTCACTTTAAGGTAAAATGCGCCTCATGAACAGATATTGAGACTGTCAAATTTTTCCTATACTTTAATAGTGTATTGCTTGTGGGGGCTCGTTTTATCGTTCTTGCATAAAGTAAAATTATCACCGTCTTAGTTTTTGATTTTGTTGTAATTTCCCCATAAACATGGATATTAGGAAGACGCTGGTTGAAAGTTTCCTTCACGAAAGTTTGAGCAAACGCTGAAGTATTTCAATTAATAGGCGCATACAACCTTAAATGAAAGTAAATGATTGTGTAAATAGTAAAAGCAACATCACTCTTTTACTCGATGGCTTTGTCACGCATGTAAGCCTGTAGACTAGTCGCTGTGGTGTCCAGTAACTCACAGCTATCGCTCGCTCTCGAAATAATGGATATCATAATTTGGTCCAACGGTCGATTTTATTTTCGATTCATGCCACGTTTCATGAAAAAGACATCATTGATAATGTACAAAGTCGTGGACACGTAACTTAACACCAATTTTCATTCACATGCTATTCTCGAGAGAAAGAAGCCATTATTATTCATATGTATGAACGAGATAAATGCTCGAAGTATCTCCATATGAGTCTGTAGGAATGTTATCGATACCATAATACATTTCAGGAGAGGGGTTGTTATCACAACGCTGTTAGTACTAGCCGTACTATCAGCATGCTTTGCTGCCTCCGCACCCAAAGCAGACGCTACCATCGACGAAACATCTGCCGTTGAAGAGACACCTGAAATCACGTCTGAGGCAGAATTCGAAGACTCAGAAGATGATTTGGAAGAGACGCGTTTTGAAGAAGATGACATAGAGGAATTTGATGAAAGTGACCTGGATGAACGCAGCGTTGAGGAGGAAGAATTGGAAGATGAAAGCGCTGACCAAGACGAAACTGCAGAGCAAGAAGTTGATGAGGAAGAAGAGACAGATACACATGAAATGAGCACAGCCAACGATGAGACAGAGGAGAGCAGTGAAGACGTCGATGAAGAAGCCATTAAGGTCGTGAAAGATGGTAAGCATAAAAGCTAGTTAATTCGTGTTTATGAACCAGCAGAATTTTCCCACAAGTGACGTGTTGCTGACGACTTGGAATCTAAATACTAAATATCTAAAAACTAACCATGCAAAACGGAAGTATATTTGCCTCAATTTTTAAAATATTACAAATTGCCAAACTTGCTCACGTAGAAGCGGCGATTCCGAGGAACAATTTGATTATTCCTTGTGATCATAAAGATACATTTATTTCAGTTCCCAAAAAACATTTTGAAATGTTTCCTTGTTACTGGCTTCCAAAGTATTGAGTACGAAATTTTATATAATGTTCTCTTTGGCCTTTTCGATGACAAGTTCAGACACTTTATGAGGAAAAAATATTACTCATATTAACAAAGTGGAAAGGGATATTTCTTTGGTCATTAAGACCGTAAAACAAAGCTATGATAAAAACGCCTTCTGTAAGTTATTATTTCAATTATGAAAAAACACGACTTTTACTTGAAATGTTTGTGCAGGAAAAACAAAGTTTCTTCAGAGGTGCACCAATCAATATGTTTTCTTGTGTAATATACGTAATTGTATCGATGTATCATGAACTATTAGTTCATAAGACTTTCACATTCAGGGGTGTCATAGAGAAAACAGTCAACAATCCGGTTTTCCTCATGCTTTGTTTTAAAATTCCAGATTTCACCATGAGGAGTACACTTTAAAACACCGACCAAAACTTAAATGATATTTGATTTTTCACTTTAAAGCAGCCTTACTCTTTACAGATATGTTTGAGAACTTTCTCTACAAGACTTTGAATTCCTATAAAATTTGTCATTTCAATATTTGAAGAAGGTAATGCATTTGTTTAGAATAGTGCGATGCCTACGTTTAAAATAAAGTATAGAATTCTTAATATTTCAACATGTTACAACAGTTGTACCTTTGAATTACACTGAAAATGGAAAAGTATTGGTTGTTACACAAGTTTTTGAACATGAAAAAGAGCTTTGGGCCTGTGCTTCTACGAGAATTATTGAACAGTCCTGATGCAAATGGATATGCATGTGCATAGCGAATACATATCATTACTATGCGACACTTATTGCTAGTCACATTACAGTCGTGGCCCGTGGTCAGTGTTTTTTTTTTCCTTTTTCTTCCAAAGCTCACAGACGATGGGCTTGCTATCACAGGAAGTGTTACAGGTTGTTTACTTGCCACTACAACTGGTATCAAGCATATCATGTTTGTAGAAGATATGGTGGTAATCTCGTCAGCATCCACAACTGCTACCAGAACCGCATTGTCGCAGGTAAGGCAATTGAAAACAAGAACAGTATACTGATAAATGGATCAAAGTTAAGAGGAACAGGTACACAGTTGAGGAAGATTGAACAGGCATTAGATTCCACTTTGGTGCTTAATCTTTGTTCGAGAACTTTCGTAATCTGCTTTCAAATTGTGCAATCATATTGTATCGAGAACGGATTACGACAATATGCGACTCGAGAGTGAAAGACTTAACCTATTTCTTAAACTTTCCTCAATGAAACCTTCGACCATTCTCTAACCAAAGTAAGAATAAAAAATCACGGGTCATCTTGCAAAATTTTGTACTAGAGAGACAAATTACCTAAGATTTCCTGATATTTGAAATTCAAAATGGCATTCACTCTATTCGGAAAAAATCAAATTTTAAAAAATCAAATTTTAGATTTTCGATAAACTATAAAGACAGTGAAAAGTTTTCTTTCACCGAGAGCTTTAAAATGAAACCCCACAAGTGGTAGATCAGAAGAGACAAAATATGAAAGCCCAGTCGAATGTCTGTCCTTGAGGCGCGTTCTACTTTAAACGAACAGAGACAAGGACTGAAAGGTGAACAAAAACTTATTCTTTGAACTTATTCTTTGTTCTTTTTATAGTACCTTGTGAACATTGTATAAGAATCTGAAATATTGTCTTATGATTCGAACAAGCTTCATAGCGATGATATGACACGAAAGAATCGATATTGTTTTTAAAGCATGACGCATTGTCTTTGAAAGAAGAGACGATTCTAAACCGACCATCGCTTTAACTGTCTTCCAAAACCTTTACTTTATCAAATCAGCTTACGCACGTCGCTATGGAAACTTGTGGATCGGGTTAAATGACAGATGTCGGGAGAGATATTTCAGATGGACTGATCGATCTCCGGTAAGAATACCAACTTTCAATATATTTTGGTGTATATTTTTTTTCAAAATATTTCTTCGGAAAATTCATGAATAATTCGTTGGCGCTGTTTTATTCCAT
Source organism: Ptychodera flava (assembly GCA_001465055.1). Classification (NCBI taxonomy): domain Eukaryota; kingdom Metazoa; phylum Hemichordata; class Enteropneusta; family Ptychoderidae; genus Ptychodera; species Ptychodera flava. The sequence continues at coordinate 301,340 of LD342818.1, read as the reverse complement.
TTTATTTATTTATTTTGCACAAAATAGTAAACAGGACAGAATAAAATAATACTTACACAGATTACCGATTGCAAATTATAAAAAACCCACGATCAAAAACTATTTGTGCATTGATAACACAGAAAAGTCCTAAGACTTATTTCCACTGCGGTCAAAATATACACGACTTCAAATAACAGTGACCAAACACACGCGTAATAGACAATTACAAAATGATATATGAGAGAATACCAAAACACGGGACAAAGCTAACGGAATTCATTGTTGGGTCTTGCGACAAAAACACTGTGCAAATACTTCTTTACTTTTCGTTTAAAGACACAATTCGGGACAACATTCCTGATGTTACATGGTAAATTATTCATAGGTGTGATGCTGAATAATGAAACCTATTTTGAAAGACTTAAGCTCTAAATGGCATATGGCTTCACACAGTTTCGTCCTTGTCAAGAGTTTTAATACAGCGTGACATACCATTACACAAATACTTTGTATACGCCTTAGACCTACGATTAGTATCTATCAAGGTTTAGAGTTGGGGTTCAGATGGGAGAACAGAATGAAGATAGTATGTGCCTCAAAAGTAAGAGACTTGAACGTTTGCGCAAACTTTCCTCAGTGGAACGTTCAACTATTCTCTTACCAAATCAAGAATAAAAATCTGGGGTCACCGAACAAAATTTGGTTCTAGAGCAACAAATTACCAAGTAATATTTGCTCGTTTTTGAAATTCAAAATGTCCACCATCCCTGTTTTGACTCTATGAAGAAATAATTTTTTCGATTGTAGGAAAACTAAGATGACAAAAATCTTTCTTACTCCAAGAGCTTTGAAATGAGCCCAATAAATTTGTAGATTAGAAGAGCATTGTAAAATTTTGAGAGTCCCGGTGTCTATCTTGAAACGCATTCTACATGTACCTTTAAAATATCATAAATTATGTGAGGTTCTGAAAAGGATATGTGATGACATAGGCCGACAACCAAACAACCTCAACGTCACAGAACAGTCGACAGAGACAAGCGACAGAGAAAAATAGAAATATAAGCAATATTAAGGCGTCAACATTCTTTTAGTCTCTATCCCTGATGTGTTGCTAAAATATATATGGAACACAACTTAAGGAAAACTGAAAAACAAATCGTATCATACACAATTTAAAAACTCAGTTCAGTTTCCATGGGTTAAACAAGGTTTTATTTTACTGTAGTACAATTTCAGAAGATGGTATTGTCGTCAGCCTGACAACTACAGAAACGAGGACTGTGTTGAGATGTACAGGAATGGACGTTGGAACGATCTAAAATGTCACTACCGACGTCGTTTCATGTGCCAGAAACGCCGATACCACCGCTACCACTGGTACCACTGGCATAGGCCTAGGCCATGCTGGGGTTAAGTCGCATAAATGGTAATTACAAAATCCATGTGATTTTCACAAGTATGGCAATACCACAGCGTGCTTTGTCCTGGCAATATTTTTAGGAAAGGGATACAACTCTAGGAGTTTCAAGTGACACGGTGGTGTTCTGTTATTTCAGATCTCCAACGTCAGATATATGTGTCAAATTGTGTGACTTTCATGTGACATCGAATATACAGCAGTATATACCTGAAAGTCTATAGAAATGACGTCACTGTTTAACAAATAATAGCAAGGCAAAGGTCCCTCAATATTTGTTTAAATGCCCTCACTATCATAATAAATAAAAGTATTTTTAAAAGTGCCTAGGCAACTTTGTTGTATCTGTATTTAAAATTCTGTAGAGCTACTACTCGCACAAAAACTATATATTTGCATTTTTGTTTTGATAATTTGCAGCTGAACAGAATTGCTGTTACGGAACTTGGCTGGACATGAAACTATTTGACCGCGAATGAACAGAAACCGGACAAGACAGATAATCCATATTCATCCACACCTTCATGAATTATTTATGACGATTTCTCTACAACGCTTATATGATCATTAACTTTCTTTCTTCGACATGCGGCTGTTAGGGTTTTCGTCAGGTTTCCATAGTATTTTCCATGGAAAGAAGATGAGAATTCAACTACCTCAAACGAAACTCGTTTTAGTGTCAGCAGATATTTCGTGTGCAATACTTCGTTTTGCCATTATCCGCGTAGGAACGCCCTCTAGAGAAGAAGGTGTACATCAGATATGAGCGACAACAACAGTTGATTAAGTAATGTAGTAGTGACGAAAGTCCCGTTTCTATATATATATATCTTTGCATGCAATAAATATCATAATTAAAGCAAAAACATATTGTCAGGACATGTTCTATTTTTGCATTAGATATTTTGCTTATTCAGATATTTTGTTAGGTGAATCTTTCATCTTGTGATTTGACTGTTTAATGCTATTTTAGGGTATACCTTATCGTTGTATATCAAATCATGCCCCTTCATGCCACGTCCTATACGTCGTGTCACGGGCATATCAAGTCAGATTATACTTTATCAGATTACAAAATATCATATCATATCATATCACATCACATCATATCATATCATATCATATCATATCACATCATATCATATCATATCATATCATATCACATCACATCACATCACATCATATCATATCACATCATATCATATCATATCATATCGTATAATATCGTATCATATCATATCATATTGCATCATATCATATGACGATAAAATCATTTCGGTAAACCGTCACTTGGCTACCAGTTTTGATTATTCTGTTCCGTCTACAGCGTTCTCCGTGCATCTTTCTTTCTTTTTAAACTCAGACAATGAACTGACTGCGACCCCCGGCTGTCTGCCCTGTACCACTATTTGCTCGAACCGACATGCATTTGGGTATATAGAGGCAGACCACATGATTGTCCCTTTTGAAATCAAAGCAGAAGCGCTTCGTAAAAATGAGGACATTTGTTGGTTTCCCATGAATTACATTCCGCTACATTGAATTTAATAATTACTCTTAAAGTTCCATTAACTGCAAATTATAATATTTTCCGCTACTGCTTCTGTTCTGTCTATGATGCAGTTTCTTGTTATACTCCTTACATCATGTCAAAATACCTAATACTCGACTGGTAAGCATAGTCTGTGTGCGAGCTATGTCGAATGCTATCGTTGAGAACTGAAATAAATTCTGAACGAGAAGTCATTTTTTCATCACAAACATCGCATACTATACACAGTGCGTCATATTTGGAAGGCTAGTACTTGATATTTCAACAAACTCTAGGGAGAAGAAAAAGAAAAGTTGACAAAAACAGTGAAAATATTAGTAAATGTTGCAGTATGACGTCAAAACAAATTCAATAATCCATAGCTACCATCCATTCACAGGTAATGTCGATCATGAACTATGGATTTGCTCACATGAAGGAATCATCATGGTTGTTTGTATACTAACCCGCGATACGAAATGTGATTAGTGTTTGATGACGAAAATACATGGGGACTTCTTGCGTGCCAGGATTGCGTTTAGCTTTCACTTTGTATGAAGTGAGGGTAATTGCAGTAATTGGAGAGCTTGTTTGTTTGTCTGAATAGCTTTTCACGGAGATTGTGGTCGGAGTTCGATGTACAGCACATGTTGCATCAGCTGATGGCCATCTCTTTGTCATGCTGGAGTGTATAGAGGGTGAATTGGTCTGAATGCATTTCCTTTCCTCGAATACTACCGCACACACGTAGGAAACGTTTTAGACACGCTCGGACTCAAACATTCACCGAAAGAATTTGACTTCTTATTTATTGGTGGAGCATGGTCCATATTTTTGCAAATAAAATCAAAATTTATGAAAGTTTATGAGAAGAAATAGTAAGTTCGTGGGAAAATGGAGCCAATTAAATCTCCTTTAGCTCTCATATCCGACAAATTTCCTTCTCATTTTCTCTGCTCGAAAAATGTTTTTTTCTTTTCTGCCTTCAAACTCATGTAGATATACCTAACGTACAACAGGTAGACAAGGTCCATTACAGGTTATGTAAAGTCTTATTATTGACGACGGAATCTGAGGACTGTGATAGAAATTATTTATGAACGTGTAAATATTTCGTTTGCTCGGAGTGTCTATCAGACATAAGACGTTTCTTGACTGCTCTCGTCATATCAACGCGATGTACAAGTAGAATGCTTTTCTAATCTTTTTGAACGTTAACTTGATTTTAAGCTTGTGGAGTATCTAATGGTGTCCATTTTGAATATCAAATAACAATAACTTTTTGGTTTTTGATCTCGATGATATAAATTTTAATGTGGTGACCCCATGGTTTTATTCTTGGTTGTAACAATGGATAGGTTAAACTTTCCCCAGACAAAGACGTTTTTAAAAGGTTTAAACTTTCTGCTTCGAGTGACTAGATTTCAGTTTTGATTGCCTTTACTGAAAATATACTTCGGACAGCAGCCTTCAGTGCTTGTCAGAACAACAAAATATTGACGTCAGAGTCATGGCGCAATTTAGAACTTTCGTTCTAGCTCATTTAGATCATCTGCCTGCGATGACATGCCCATTCAATTGATCTGAGTTAATTAATTCGCTAAAAAAACAGAGAAATTTATCAAATGTAAATAACTTCGTCTGACATTGTCGACTGATTTGCGTGTGTGTACTTTCTCGTCGGTTTCACTTCGTTTATCCTATATCGATACGAATTCCCACGAATTCGATGTTGCTTGGCTTTGAACTTTAAACGTTGAACATAAAATGACAATTTATTCAAGAAATTGTATGAACAATACGATACTTTGCATCTATTTGCTTCTTATGCGATTGGTACGGTACGCTACATTTTATTCATAGACAAGGCGATTTGTCCAGAATCTTATATTCTTAATTACAAACCAGATGTTCATTGAACATGCTGGCATCACTTTAATTCGCTTTCCACATTAAATTTTTCCCTCTACTCTTGTACCTATCTACATTCTCCATGGCTGAACCTATACCAATGTGCAGTGTCATAGAGGGACTGTTGAAGCTTGACAATAACGTGTGCACGTGGTTGTTTGCACAATGAAACCTCCATGCAGTGGGTGTCGATAACACACATTTCGATGACTCAGATTTTCCACGGTGATCCAGTTCTTGTGTCGAGGGGTGCAGCCACAAACTGCAAAAGTTAGTCAGCATTTACATTTTTTAATTGAATGAAAACACCGATGGCCTGTAAAAGTTTTAGATGTTCGCCCTGTAGAGTAAATAATAATTTCGTCGGACATTGTCGATTGATTTGCGTGTATACTTTCTCGTCGATTTCGCTTCGTTTATCCCATATCGATACAAATTCCCACGAATTCGATGTTGCTTGGCTTAAAACTTTAAAAATGTAACAAAAAATGACAATTTTTAAAGAAACCATATGAACAAGTCCTCCCGATACTTTGCATGGATTTGCTTCTTAGGCATACACAAAGCAATAATGTTTCCAGAATTCTATATTTTAATTACAAACGAGGTGTTAATTAAGCTCGCCGGTATCACTTTAATTCGCTTTTTACGTTAAATTTTTCTCTCTACTCTTGTACTAATCTACATTATCCATCGCTGTACCTATGCAAATGTGCACTGCCATTGAGGGAATGTTGAAGGTAGACAATTACGTGCGATTCATTGCACAAAGACACCTCCTTGCAGTGGGCGTCTTTAACACACATTCGATGACTCAGAGTTTGCAGAGCAGTGATCCAGTTCTGCTGTCGAAGAGTGCAGCCATAAAGTTAATCAGCATTTACAATTTGAATTGAATGAAAACACCGATGGCCTATATAAGTTTGGGATGTTCGCCCTGTAGAGACATTCGTCTGACGCCGCTCTGTCCAAGTACGAACTGAGCACAGAACATTTAAGACAATTTGGAATCGCCTGTGTAACAATGTAAGTACACCTTCACTTTTTACAGCTCTCACAGCAACTATCACTAATGTGTGCGAGCATTGTTCTGCGAGGTGTCGTGGTGGTGAGCTTTGTCTTTTTGACTTTTTTTCTAATTTTTCTTGCATCTGCATGGAAACTTCTGCTAGGCTGCCATGACACAAACATTATTACTTTACACTTTCTAGGAATTATATCCATTTAAGGACCGTCTTAGATTGTCATAGATTTTCTAAAATTCGTTGTTCGGTGAGGGAGGGGGGGGGGTAGGTAGGCCCGATTCGGTTTGTAACTTCGGTTTCCCAGTTACATTTGTGGCCCCTAGTATTTGTAAAGCGAACGCCACCTCAGAATCATGACTGATGCGGTTTCTATCGACGATTTATATACTAAACAGCTCACGGAATGCAGGATGATAGGAATTGCGGGATGATAAAACAACATTGAAACATTTTGGCACTTTATGGTAAAATATCGTGTATTGAAGAATTCGATTCTTTATATCCAGCACAGCATAAACAGGGTCGTATTCTACTCGTAACTGTAAGCTTGTACTCTCTGCCTGACATCAAGTTGAGAATAATTTCCTCTCAAGTCTGTTGATTGTTTGTTAAATGGGCGACTCTTTGAAAAAGCGGTTCCCACCAAACGAACAAATTTCAAATTATAACTCCTGCAATAATCTGAAACAGTCCTTACACAAGCCAAGAGTCAACATGAGTTGAATTAAGCAAATTAGCAATAGTAATGCAACTTACAAATATTATCGACGTAAAAAAATGCAAGAAAGTAAGTGAAATACTTATATCACTCTGTGTTCGGCCAAAAGAAGTCATCTGTGATTGTGTGGGTGACAGACAAGGTATCGACAATAAGTTGTATGAATAGCATTTCTGTTTGAAAGTACGTTGGTGTTACTTCAAATTCCAGGAGAGGGGTTGTTATCACGACGCTGGTAGTACTAGCTGTACTATCAGCATGCTTTGCTGCCTCCGCACCCAAAGCAGAGTCTACCATCGACGAAACATCTGCCGTTAAAGAGACACCTGAAAGCGCGTCTGCGGAAGAATTCGAAGACTCAGAAGATGATTTGGAAGAGAGAAGTCTAGAAGAAGACGACATAGAGGAATTCGATGAAAGTGACCTGAATGAACGCAGCGTCGAGGAGGAAGAATCGGAAGATGAAAGCGCTGACCAAGACGAAACCGCAGAGCAAGAGATCGATGAGGAAGAAGAGATAGATACACATGAAATGAGCACAGCCGACGATGAGACGGAGGAGAGCAGTGAAGACGTCGATGAAGAAGCCATCGAGCTCGTGAAAGATGGTAAGCATTATATTTTTGAGTTATGAGGAAGTAACAGTTATGAACATGATTCAACCGACATTGTTTGCTGTAGCCAAACTTTTGCTGACAATGCGTCGGACAATATGCAGCCATTCATGGTTCTTATACCGTAAAGCTTGCGTACATCTCCCATATATTTTTTCATACTGCAGAATTGCTTGCAACCTATATCTCCCTTACCTTAAAGAAAAAGTACAGTGGACTTATTTCTATCACACGAATTACCTATGATCAAACATGGAGGCGGGGATGGTAAAACGAATAACACTGTTTCAAAAAAGTATGACAATTGAATAGTATAGAAACAATACCACTACATTCCTCTGAAAATAGAGCACTATCCAATACAGGGCCTAGAGCCTACATTGACCCAACTTTGAAGATACTTTGGGTAAAAAGTCAGTGTAATTCTTTTTAGTATAATTGCACAACGTGTTTAATAATACCCTCCCATGCATGAAATACATCATTTTACTAATACTTGAAGAAGGTGATCATCGACCATGCGACACCAAATTTAAAACGGAGAAAATGTTTTTCTTTCTTGAACACATTGCTACAATTGTATCTTTTACTTTCACAGAAATATCGAAAAGTCGTAACACCAATGCTTGAACATGATACACAATTCTGTTGTACATCTGTAAATATTGAACAGTCCTTGTCTCAAAGGATATTTGCATGTTTACCGAATACATATTCACGATCTAGCATGGTAGTCACATCACATTCATATCCATATAGTTTTGAAGTCTTTGTTGTTTTTCGTGTTTTCTTTTGTAGCTCACAGACGATGGGTCTGCTATCACAGGAAGTGTTACAGAATGTTTACTCGCCGCCGCCGTTGGAGAAGAGCACATCGAATTTGTAGAAGAAAAGGCGGTACCCTTGTCAGCATCCACAACAGCTACCAGAACCGCATTGTCAGAGGTAATGTCACTGAAAGCATAAATGGCAATTCCACTCGAAATTAAAAGACTTGCAGGCCAACAGATGGAAATACTGAACATGTAACGGGTTCTGTCTTTGTCTTGAATGCTGTTTGAAAAATGTTTTAAATTGCTCTTAAGTCTTGCTATAATATCGAGGAGGATTGACCGGACAGGGAACATACAGAGAGAAATATAAACAGAAAAATAGTACACATAAAAATAGATCACCGTCACCCTCTGTTGATTTGAAATGGCGTCACGTATAAAGAGAACAGATGACGAAGAATCGATTATCATTAAATGGTTGTAGAAGAGACATTTCAGCTGATCCTTGCTTTAAACGTCTTCGAAAACCTTCCTCTTTTTCTCAAATCAGCTTACGCACGTCGCTATGGAAACTTGTGGATAGGATTGAATGACAGACGTTGTGAAGGACGTTTTAGATGGACCGATCGATCTAGGGTAAGGATACTTATTTCAACCTGCAATGAAAAGTCAAATGTCGTTCATGAAAGATTCGGTGACGTTTGATAGTTTCGTCATCGTGATAACGTGCGACTTGTCTTCGAGGGAGAAATCTGTATCTGGCAAAGTGGCGATATTCATAAGGGAGAATTAAATTAAAGCATACATGCCCATATTCCCATAAGGTCGATGTGATAGTTGAAGATGGGCGACATTTGACGACTTTGCCCACAACGTCATATCCTTAATATAGCAGTATAGTCACAAGGGCCAAAGAATAGAAATTCAAACAAGTTTAATAATGAAATGTCTTTTAATCGTTATCACCGGATGTTATAGTCGAAACAACAGAAGACAATTGAAAGTAAATCAAACAAAAACGGTACCGTAGGCATGAACTTCATTTTCACGGGGTAATGTTAAAGCAATAATTTCATGTGCTTGTTTCTGTAGTACAATTTCAGCAGATGGTATTGTCATGAGCCTAACAACTACAGAAACGAGGACTGCGTAGAGATGTACAGGAATGGACGCTGGAACGATCTACGATGCCGCAGGCGACGTCGTTTCATGTGTCAGAAACGCAGACACTGCCACAGGCACCACTGGTACCACTGGCACGGGTATCATCACTGGGGTTAAGCCACACAAATGGTAATTATCCATCTACGTGCTTTTCAACAGTTTTGTCTCTATCTTCGCAAAATTTCATGATAATGATGTATTTTTGTCACTGTAAGTATAGTTTGCTTGTGAAACCGCGATGCCTTATTTTTCCGGCTCTACAATATCGGATATATAGGTATACAATTTCACGTGAAATTTAACGCAGTTTGCATTATGTTGTCAAAAATTCATAAAAACGAATTCAATAATTGTGAAATGTAATGAGGTTTAGGTAGCAAAATAGTATTAATGCATTATTTCACTCTTCGACCTAAGAGCCTCTGCCAAAGGATTATTAAATAAAATGCGCTTTACAGCTCAGAACGCCTAACGCCATTTCTTTTACAACCACGAACATTTTAAAGCGTCTTCTCATCAATGAAACCAATAACAACAATAACGACAACAACAACGATGACGATGACGATGATGATGACGATGATGATGATGATGATGATGATGATGATGATGATGATGATGATGATTTATCAATTTTTTATTACTACTGTGATTATTTGCAGATGAACGGTACTACTGCATTTAGACTAGGCTTGCAAATTGTAGCTGCTTTGACAACGAACTCAACGGAACTGAATAAGATAACAAACTCCTATTTATTATCACCTTTCTGCAGTATTTGCCAACAATGTTCCTACAACTTTTCGATCATTAAATGCTTTGCTTTTTTCGAAATTTGGTTGTTCGGTTTGAGACTGGTTGCCATCGGATCCACGGAACCTAGATAACAATTCAACAGCCTTAAATGTAATACGTTTTAGTGTCAGCAGATATTTTGTGACATTGTCTATATAAAATTTTCTGTCGTTATCAGTTGAGAAAAACCGTCCAGGGATTAAGTTTATAGCAATAAAATATAAACGATGACAGTCTTCTTTCTTTATTGTCTTTGCATGCAATAAATAATAAATATCAGCATTAAAGCAATAAAATATTGTCATGACATGTTTTCTTTTCGTTTTGAAAATTGTCTGATGTCTCATCCACCACTCTATCTTCAACAACTCTGCAAGATTATGTAGTCCCCTAAGTGTTGAATCCATTGAAGACCGTCATCAAGCAAGCAAAGATGTTGTTCCTCCGAGATAGAGTAATTCCTATTGTGACTATCGGACTTTACCTAACAGTGAGCAGACGACAATCTGCTCTTTACCTATCAGATCAACAAATACAGTTCTTAGTTGTTGTCCCATGCTAAAGCCTTAAGCCATAACCGCACATCCTAAACAGTCATGTCAAGGGACCGGAAGAGAAAATATTTCGTCAATTCTTTTTCACCCCCCCCCCCCTCCAACACATCGCAAGTCAGCATTTTCTGTAGGTCAGAAAATTTTGGAGGCTCCCAGACACCAATTTAAAAATGCAGAGCCGACCGGCGCCAATATATCACATACGCTTTCATCAGCTTCTTCGTGTTCTTACCCATGTAGGAGCCATACGTACTCAGACGCTCGTGCGTTCATGTGAACAACTTATCAACAATACGTTCACTTGTAATCCTAACGTAGGATTAGCTTAAAACATGTAGGAATAATGAAATTTGTAAATGGCTGTCTGGAGAGTACGCTACAGATGGTTGGAATCCCAACTTGGTGGGATGCAGCTCATAACTATAATGATTGTGTTTTAACTGACCTCACTTACCTGGCCATGCTTACGCTTTCACGCGATGATTTAACAGTAATACACTCAGCAATTACTATAACTTTCGCTTTAAATATTTGTTGACAAGTACAATCACTGGACAATAGTAGGTTCCGAAGACTGTCCTGCTTGACAAGAGCACAGGACCCACTGCTGAGGGTATTTCTCAATGAGATCTCTATTCGTCCACTCGTCGTTGTTCCTTCATTATGACAGAACATTAATAAATGCCTGACTGAATGGCCGCAGCAGACATATATCTGTTGATCTGTGTTCGTATCACTGAGAAAAAGAAAATTTGCTCTTTACCTATCAGATCAGCCGATACAGTTCTTGGTGCTGTTACCCTAATCCATTAATTCCTCATGCCCTACACAATCGCGTTAATGTCTTACTTAACTGAACAACAGAAATGGAGGCCAAGACATTTTAATACTTGTAATTATAACGTGGGATTATTTTAAAGGTGTATTACTCACGGATGGCGAATTTTTGCAGACTTATACATCATGAAACGGTTGTAGCGGGAGTACTCTACAGGCGAGAAAATCCAGGATGGGCTCCAGTTGATACCACATTTTCTCTTGATTGTGTTTTATGTGCCTCTACTTTCTTGACGCGATGGTTTTTACAGTAGAACAGTCAGCTGGAATTTACATTTTTCGCCCTTTTTATTTAACACTTGTTGGGGTTCACTTAGAAGCACATGCAGAAAATACCGTCAATATTTTCCGTTGTAAAATATTTAGGTTGAAAGACGGACGGACGGACGGACGGATGGACGGACGGACGGACGGATGGATGGATGGATGGATGGATCATTACCCTTCTAAGCAGCATTTTGATTTAGGCATTTTGCTGCCACTGTCACGAAATTGTACGTGTGTGAAAGGGTCAATCTGTCGGTAAGATGGTTACGCTGCAATTTGATTGCATCACACACATTAATATAACTGTAATAGCAACTGGACATTACCTCGTTGCCATCCCCAAAATATTCCACCGTATAGTCTTCTCGCTCCTCATCAAGGAAATGGTATTCTGACATATGCTATGGTGGCAAAGCAAGCAACAAACAAATTTACTTCTGATACATGGACAAATCAGGGACTCCTGTTCTCCTTTGTGTTCAAATAAACATTAAAACGGAAAGCAGAATTGTTTTTTGATGTCAATGTCTGTTGAATCTGGAATCGAGATAATTTGGGAATCTAAATGTTAAGGACATCTTTAACACTACGAGAAGGGAACAATCTGCACAAAAGATATTTTCTAAGTCGTTTGTGTGCTGAAGACGGTATGTAAATGCCGCTTGATGTACTGAAGTTCACCTGGAGAATGTCCTACTCATGTATTTGGATATCAACACCATTTTGTGAAATAAATATTACTACCTTGAATGAAGTCATTAAAGAGGCACTCCCACTTGGTAACATTTTTAAAACATTTTCAATACCAATTGTCGATATTTGACGTAGCGACTGCGCGCGGAACGCGAGATATCGATAAAAACATGTCATTTCCCGAGCGTATTTTTCACATCCCCAAGTTTTACGATCGTTTCTGATTTTGACCCGAAATCCCCCGAAGGTTTGTTGTTGTGTTGATTGACGATATTCTAGGGAGCCTATAATAAGTTCGAACGACGCAATTAATTTACTTCCCACTGCAAAGACTTTATATACAGCATTATGTCTTTACCTCAGGTAAGTTTTTAAAAACTTCTCCATAGTTTTTATCGTTTTTATTATTCTAAATCAGTTGAATTATATTTTTAATCAATACCACAGAAAAACATCAGTATTTACGTGTTAAATATTAGCCGCCCCCCGATGACTACATTTTGTCGTCTGCCACACAGTACGTGTGGTTCACCGCGCGCGTGGTATGCGTCTATGCATACCACGCGGCGGCCGCTGTGTATCAACCGCACGTGGCTGTGCTAGTCACCTATGCGAATTCTGGTGGAATCAGCAAGCGTTGTTTTTCGTTTATTCGCCAAATCAGTAAGACTCAGCTTTCTCCCACGGGGCATGACCGATCACCGACGCGAGTGGTACAGTGGCGTACAGCAGCGTCAGCGTAGACTTGTACTCCATAGCTTAGTTGACAATGGCCCCAGTGCCGAATAATCAATGTTCGGAAGCTGAATTCAGGTGGGCCACCGGAATTCAACTTTTACTTTTTTGAAGACATGTTTTTATCGATATCTCGCGATCCGCGCGCAGTCGCCACGTCAAATATCGACCGTTGGCATTAAAAAACTGTGTTTTAAAAATGTTACCAAGTGGGAGTGCCATTTTAATGCGCTTTAAATAAAATTCTTTGTTTGCTGTCCGCGCTCTGATAGGTTTTCAGAGGAATTTATGAAAACAAACACAGTGGTAACACTATTACAAAAAATATTATTTTTCTAAAAGAAACTAAATTAAATTTGAGCTAGTGGTAATACACTTGTGCTTTTGTCTGTGTTTGTTTGGGTTTTTTTTGTCTGGTTGGCTGCAAGGTTTTTCAAACATCAAAGGACGACAAACAAAGAATATTCTTTAAGTGGCCTAATATACAAAACAAACCATGCTGTCGAACCGATAAAGAAATTAGTAATTTAGCCGCTACAAGGGCATGCGTTCAGAAGAGTCGTGGAGTATGCCGAACAGTCCTGTTTGTTGAAAAATTGTTGTAATTCTTCAGTCGCAAGAACTCTTGATATTCATTTAACATTAAAGTTCATTTACTTTTGTGTCGAGCAATCACTCCTTTGTCTCAGGATGCCAATTGTGCTTTTTTCAAGTAACTGTATTACGTGTGCAGCATCGACATCTCGAAATGTTAAAACCCCATAATCTGTCTATGAAAGCAACATACGCGAACGAAAAATGGGTCAGATGTAATGTATTTTACCCGATTACTATTTACTGTACGTGGTGTGCATTGTTTTTAAAATTTGAAGCCACATACTTCCTCACCAAAAATCGATCCTGATACTGAGGATTCCAGGAAAGGTTGTGGAAAGTTTTACAACGTCGAATATAACAGACAATTGATGTTTTTACCTGTTATCGCACTCTCTCGGCGCAATTCCTTCAATGACCACACGTTTCCTTATTTGACTGACGTTTTTTCATTGAATTTCATCGAACACCCGTGTGCCAGTCAGGGTAATTTGCATCTTCCGAAATTCAAGACTGCCACAGGTCAAAAGTCTTTGTCTTTCCGAGTAGCGAGTACTTAGGCCGTTTCGATTAGAAACTGCAGCTCAAAATAATCCACTTTCAAAATATAGTTGCTTGAATATCTTATGATGAAGTTTTCCGATAAGAGTTCAAATTTAGATTAAATGTTTCTTTTTTGTGATGTAATGAAGATCTAACAGCCCAAGGTCCTTGAACCCATATTGATCCAGTCCCAAACTTTCAAATTGTTTTAATTCGTTGAATTAATTATTGAGGGTGCAACAGAGACACGGGCTTTTTATTTCATTTTTGCTTCGTACAGGAACGCATTTATCTCTATAGCTAAAACAACTGAATAATGTCATTATGTGATCAACATTTTAACGAAACAGTAGTTTTGTTATCCAATCCACGCGTCGTTGATACGCTGCTAAGTTTGTCGCCGTAAAATGCAAGGTTTACAAAAAGTAGCACTTTTATGCATTCAACCAGATGTTTACTGAATGTGCTCACGTGGTTTACAACAGGTTCGTTACCGAGCGGTACACTTCATAGAACAATCAGATATCTGTCATATCATTATATGTAGCCGGTTTCATCAACTTTTGCACAGTACTCTTGGAATTAAATCATTAATTACAAAGTTTATTAAATATGCAAATGCGATATATTAACTTGACACAGCAAAGTTCTTCACGCGACAATTAGATATTTATCACATCAATATCTGTATCAAATTCGGTGCACTGCCCTATTCTCCTCAGTAATATTATATTTTTATCAGATCAATATCTGTGACTGGTTTCATCAAATTTGGTGCCATAATTTCGGAGTTATATCATAATTACAAAGTTCATTAAATATACAAATGAACGCTCAATTGACTTCACACAACTAAATGTTTCTCAAAACAGTCAGATATCTGTCGCGGGAGATTTCATCAAATTTTGTGCAGTTACTTCGGAGTTATATGACTAACTGCAAAACTTCATAAAATATGCAAATAAGCTACTTCTTAACTTCAACACTGCCTCGCAGTAAGTGAGGCTACCCACAATTCCCCTTGAGTTGTTCACTCAGACATTTTTTGCTGAAGGATTTGTCAATTTTATCAGTTCCTTAACAATTTTTAACTTACAATTTAAGTTCAGGATTATTTGTTTAAACTATGTTCCAAAATTATTGATTATGTTTAAAATTCAAGAGTAAATTAAATGAGAAGTCGATGTTTGGAGGAGCTAAAAATTGTACACTAAGATAAAGTTATCAGCAATTGATATGGTCTCATCATACCACCTGTCAGACATGCAAATTTCCTTTGTTACGAACATTAAAAAAAATCAATACCCTTTCTTTTGCCTACACAGATGCAACTTATTCCCTTAGTTTCCTCGTGTATGGCTGTCAAAAATCTATGTCAACAAAATTACAAAATTGCTATCTCCTCCGCGGAAAAAGGGTTGATCTTGTCATTATTCACAGTGGGAAATCAGGAAATTATCATGATAATCAGAACTATGTTGCCAGAATTTTTACAAATGGACCGAGTTTTTCTGTGTACAGAAGAAATTTGCTCAAGTTCAGTGAGTGATCAGTGAGTTATCAGTATGTACAGATCATGGAGAATTGTGGGTAGCCCCACTTACTGTGTGCCTAATGCTTCTCAGCACAATTAGATATCTATCAGATCAATATTCGTAGCAGGTATTATCAAATTTGGTGCAGGATTTTTTTTACTTATATCACTCATTACAAAAGTTCATTTAATATGCAAATGAGTAGATAATTGAGATGACACTCAAAGTATCATCATAATGTTCTGAGATTGTCATCTGTGAAAAGTTTCTTGCAATTTTGTTTAGTATTTCTTGATATATGTCGACTCTGACATTACTGTCTCCATAGGAAACCATTACATGAAAAAAATGATAATTCATAACTTCATTATAATGCTAGCCCCCTAAACCACAATTTAATCCAAGGTAAACGTTATCGAATGCAGCGAAAGGCAGGTTCAATCGGTACAATGAAACATAACGTTCTCACTAAATTAGCATCTGTGTTGGGTTTTTCAATTTTATTCTATACGTAGTAACCGTATATGCGTTCGCTATATCGATATATATATATATATATATATATATATATATATATATATATATATATATATATATATATATATATTTATATATCTGACTAAAGTTCCCCCCCCCCCCGATTCTCTGCTAATGACATTCTAAAAACCCTCCTATGGCACGCTTTAGGCCACCATCCACCACCATGGTAGCGTGAATCCAGAACGGTTTTTCGATGACGTGACAATAATCGATTATTGTAATGGCTAACATTGCAACATACTAATTTCGCTTCAGTGATTCAATATCCAATTAAAATTTTCGCCTGTATTTACTTTCAAGTAACACATCAACATAATGATAGTAGTCATGCCCAAGATCGTACCTTGTCAAAGAGAGCAAACGAAGCATCATTGGCTTTTTTGACAAAAATAAAACAGACAGCTTGGATTGATTTTTAGCTCATAAAGAGTGCGTTCATGATTTTGGCGATGACGTTGTGAGGTGATGAAAGAATTTGCCGTTAGTCTTTGGGATTGTCACTGAGGTTCTTGTAATTACTCAGACGATGACACTGTTTTGAAAGCATTTCAAAATGTGCGTGTCATCCTGCTAAGACCGCCGGAGGGCTATCGTGTAAAACATCGAATCCAACGACTGCAATTACATTAGATTTCTGTAAAAGAAATCAGAAATGGGCTAAAAACAAATATCATTAATAAGGCATTGCCAGTTTGCGTGATTGGTTGTTGAATTCTATTTATTCAGGTCATCAACAAGCATGCTATCCTTTCATATTTTAGCATTTAGAAAGTGTCAGACAAGCCAAATAAATTTTTTCAACCATACATTTATACAAACCACCTTTAATGAATTTGCACCCTCAACTATACTTTGCCCTTCCAGTTTCTCTCCATGATGTCAAATATTCCTATATCGCAAAAATAGTCAACATAACGTTGAATTTACCGATGGAATTCCTGAAGTGGACGATGATATGTAAATCTCTGTAATTTAGGTTCATATAGTCCATGTCTTTAATACACTTTTATCATAAAACAAAGCTTGCAGGGAGAAAATAAGGTTGTCGTCTTGCGGGGTGCAGCCAATAACTGCAGGAGCCCAAAATATTTGCATATTAATTTAATGACAACATCAGTGTCCTATAAAAGTTTAGGATATTCGCCCTGTACTGACACTCGTCCGACACTGTTCTTTTGAAGTACAGCTCAGTGCAAAACACATTCTGGGCTTCTTGGCATCACCTCCGGAACAATGTAAGTATACCTGTTAAAATCTTTGTATTGGATCCGTTGTAACTTTAATTAACTTCGATTTTGCCACAAAGTGTGCGTGCATTGGAATGTAATCCCCCCGCTCCCAACCCTGTGTGACGAAACAGGCTGCCGTGATATTAACATGTTTTCTTTTCACTTCAAGGTAGAATGCGCCCCATAGACAGATTTTCGGACTCTCAAATCTTTTCTACTCTTTTCTAGTCTATTGCTTGTGGGAGCTAGTTTTATTGTTCTTGGAGAAAGTAAAGTTTTCACCGTCTTAGTTTTTTGAATTTATTGTAATTTCTCCATAAACACAAAGATTAGGGAGACGATGGTTAAAAGTTTCCTTTAGGAAAGTAAGAGCAAACGTTGAAGTATTCAGTTCAGTTATCACGCGCATACAACCTTAAATGAAAGTAAATGTGTCAATAGCAAAAGCAAAATCCCTATTTTACTCGTTTGTAGACTATGGTGTCCAGTAACTCACAGCCATCGCTCCTTTTCGAAATAACGGATATCAAATTTGGTCCATCGATTGATTTTTTTCCGGGTAAGGTTACCTTTCATGGAAAAGACATTATTAATAATGTATAAAGTCTTGGACACGTAAACTTACACCCTTTTTCATTCACATGCTATTCTCGAGAAAAAGAAGCCACTGTTTTGTGCAAGTATAAACCAGATAAATGCTCGAAGTATCCCTATATGAGTCTGTAGGATTTTTTTCGATATCATTATACATTACAGGAGAGGGATTGTTATCAAAACGTTGTGACTACTAGCCGTCTACCAGCATGCTTTGCTGCCTCCGCCCCCAAAGCAGAGGCTACCATCGACGAAACATCTGCCGTTGAAGGGACACCTCAAATCGCGTCTGAGGCAGAATACGAAAACTCAGAAGATGATTTGGACGAGAGAAGCTTTGAAGAAGACGACATGGAGGAATTCAATGAAAGCGATTTGGACGAACGCAGCGTTGAGGAGGAAGAATTGGAAGAAGAAAGCGCTGACCAAGACGAAACTGCAGAGCAAGAAGTTGATGAGGAAGAAGAGACAGACACACATGAAATGAGCACAGCCGACGATGAGACAGAGGAGAGCAGTGAAGACGTCGATGAAGAAGCCATTGAGGTCGTGAAAGATGGTAAGCATATATTTTTGAGTTATGCTTCTCTAGGGGAATGTGTTAGAACATTTTAAAGTTTTGCAATGGTCAACGTTTTTTCGTAAGTGCATTCAATGTAACATGTGGCCATTGGACATGGTTTATCTCGGAGTTGTGACGGCTAAATCTCTTGTACAGGAGCAAATATACTTTTCAAACAGTGTCGGTAGACAGCAAATTTTAGCTCCCTCTCGCTTTTCAGGAAACGATTTCGATGTATGCAGCGTATAATTATGGACTAATCAGCTTTTCCTGCATGGGGTGATGGTGCATTATTTTTTGCGGAAATCAAAAAGTGGCTACCCCACCTCTCCCATGGAGTAAGATAAACGTGATGACCCTCAGTGATGACCTCAGATTTACACTGGCTATTCTCGGTGTACTTTTCGACACGTCAGTTGCAGGCGTAAGAATTTCAGCATAGGAAAAGTTTTGTGTTAATAGTGAGCAGTGAATGTACATGTCATACATACATTTCACATATAACCAGATGTCAAGAACTATTGTGCCTATATTGATGCCAATCACTCATAAATGCAGAGAGAACCGCAGTAAACTTAAGGATGGTCGAACCACTAAATATTTGACCAACAATTTTCGTTATTTTTCTCTAACAGTAAGACTTATATGTGAGTATGAGATGACAACAAAAAAATCAACATGTCACCGGATTAATTTGGCAGCCAGAAGGATTTGAAATACACCCACTTTATCCCATTCGAACTGAATGACAGAAATTATGAATCTCCCGTAAGCGTTGCCCAACCCGATATATTTACTTTCAGTTCCTTTTCTGGAAATGCTGCACTTATTTTATTTACATGTGAACCATAATGAATAATAAATGAAAGTTTTAGCTATTTTTCCGCTGAAAATGTGCATAAGAATTTAAAGTATCACTTCTCAGGCCTTCCGAAACAACAGTTAAGGCTGTTGCAAACTTAAATGTAATGACCACGCCTTATCCGTACTTTGTAGAATTATTTAAATTTAGATTTCCAATCAATATTTTCACATAAATTATTGTTCAAATATTGCACATTATATGCATCAAATAAAAGTATGGGATAACCAGCCTATTTACAATGCTTCATCACTTAATATCACCCCTCCAAATATGTGAAATGGGGAAAATCACAGTTTGACGAGAAACATGTCCTTTTGAAAGTATTTTTTTTGGATTTTTAAATACTTTGTAAATATATCGACATTCAAACATTTAAAACTTACAACTCGAAGATAAAATAATGATCATTCAATCATCACTAACAACGTCCACTTTCATGATAAAAGCTCTGAAAATAAGTTGTATGAAGATAGGTTTCCATCAAAGCTAAGTTGTAATTTTTACAGTGAACACACATGGTCCCGTACAGTGGACGCGCGCGTCGTAGAGTGCGCGTTCTATAGACCTTTTCTTGGTATTCCCACAATGCATTGTTGAGCTAGATGAAAGACTGCATACACACTCAAAACAACAAAAGCATACTGATTTTGTGTTTTACAACAGATTGTTGTACAAGATTGACACAAATTTGCATTGTCAAAATTGTCTTGTGTATTCTGTATCCATCGGCGATGAAACGGCTAAAAAGTTCTATGAGTAACGTACGCCTTGTATACCCTAGCGCATGCATCATGAAACCGGTAAAAGAACTATTGTTTGCAGCTAAAAGGTATACAGTCCCCTGTTCCAATTTTGCCACAGTTACCATGGAAAGAGAAAATCTAACCAATCACAGATTTTAAGTGAGTGGCCGCTTTTTGAAAACAGTGCCCTCATATGGGCATTTTGAATAGCAAGGAATGCCCCTTTGACCACATATGGGGACTTTTAGATTACAGGTGACTGTATACCTTTAAGGTAGAACGCGCCGCGGGGACAGATATTTGGACTATCAAACTTTTACAATTCTTTTCTGATATACCACTTGTTGGGGTTCATTTTAAAGCCCTTAGTTTTTCGAAATTCGAAAACTTTATTTTTCTCCTAGTGTAAACACAGGGACAACGGCCATTTTGAATTTTAATTATTGGTAAATCTCGGGTTATTTGTTTCTCTAGTGCCAAAATTTGCACGGTGACCCCTGATTTTTATTCTTGATTTTGAAAGAGAATGGTTGAAATATTCTGTAAGGAAAGTTTGAGCAAAAGTTGAAGTTTCACTTTACAGGTGCATACTACCTTAAGTGGGTTCTTAGACTGTGACCAGTTATCAAGTTGAGTGTAAGTGAACCCGTGTTTTGTTCACAGAAAGTCTGTCTTTGTCATTTGTGCGTAAAGCTCGGTATTACAGGACAGTAGTATCTTTTGACAATAAATAATTTTCATTATTTGAGTCAATCCAAATATATAATCTTAATTGGGTATTTGTTACATATTCACATAAATAATTACCTGATGTAAAAATGCTTAAGGACTTTCAATGATGTTATATATTATAGTATCGTTAATGTAGGTTGCAAGTATCATCAACTTTGGGCAAGTCAATCCACAGATATATCCCTAATTAATAAAGATCGTTAAAATTTAAATTAGTAATCAGTCGGTTTAAAAATACTAACATAATTATCATTAGTGTTATACCACATTGTCTTCCATATAAACAGCAAGTTTCGTCATCTTTGTTCGAGTTATTCCAGATAGGTATCACTTATTATCACTTATAGGATGCAATTCGAAGCTGGTACGATGTATTTTATGAGATTATGGGCTAGTAGGCAGAAAGATCTGTCGCTCGAGGGCGCTCTTGAGAATGGGGAGCTTTGACCTTGCTTCAATGAGAATTGAGCAGTCCTGTTGCAAACTGACATCTACGTGCATAGTGAATGCATATTAAGACTATGCGGTACTTTATTGCTAGTCACAATACAGTCGCAGTCAGTGTTTTTTTTTTCAGATTTCCACTGGGCCTGCTATCACAGGAAGTGTTACAGGGTGTTTACTTGCCACTACAACTGGTATCAAGCATATCATGTTTGTAGAAGATATGGTGGTAACCTCGTCAGCATCCACAACTGGTACCAGCGGTATAAGCCTAAAATTTTTCAAGAAATGATGTCACTCTTTACGAAATAATAGCAAGGCAAAGGTCCCCCAATAGCTGCTTTAATGCCCTGACTTTCAAAATAAATGAAAACATTGTGTAAGTGCCGAGGCAATTTTGTCGCATCTATATTTCAAATTCTGTCGAGCAACTACGTGCAGTAAAGTGTTTGCATTTTTGTTTTGATCATTTGCGGCTGAACGGAATTTGCTGGTATGGAGCTCTGCTGGACATGTAACTGTTTTGACGGCGAATAAATATATATCGGACAAGACAAATAATCCATCCTAACCTTCTTGAATTATTCGATGACGATTTCTCTACAACGCTTACATGATTATTAACTTTCCTTCTTCGACATACGGCTGTTAGGGTCTTCGTCAGGTTTCCATCGTATTATGGAAAAAAGATCAGAATTCAACTACCTCAAACGTAACTCGTTTTAGTGTCAGCAGATGTTTCGTGTGCTTTACTTCGTTTTTCCATTATCCGCGTAGGACGCCCTCTAGAGAACAAAGTGTACATCAGATACGAGCGGCAACAACAGTGAAATTAAGTAATGTATTAATGATGACAGTCCCGTTTCATTATATATTTGCATGCAATGAATATAATTGAAGCAAAAATTTAATATCAGGATATGTTCTATTTCCTCATTAGATATTCTGCTTATTTACATAATTTGACACGTGAATCTTTTCTTTTGTGATTAATTTGACTGTTTAATGCTTTTTTGACCACGGTATACCTTATCGTAGTGCTGTATCGGGTCGCACTGTCATATCATGTGATGATAAATACATTTCGGTAATGCATTGGTCGTCAACATATTCAAAAACATCAAAACCAGTTTTTATTATTATGATCCGTCTTCAGGCATGGTCCGTGCATCGCTCTCTCTTTCCAAAATTCAAACAATGAACTAATTGCTATCTCAGGCTATCTGCCCTGTATGTGTGTCACCATTTGCTCGGTCTTATATTGAGCATAGAGACAAACTGCAGGATTGGTCACTTTGGAAATCCAAATGTGAGCGCTCTGTAGAAATGAGAAGGAAATTTGTGTGTGTTTTTGATTGTAATGAATCACATTCCGAAGCACTGGTTTCAATAATTACACTTAACACTCTATACTTAATACTGCGTCTGTTCTGTCTATGGTATGCTGTGTCGACTTACACGCCTTACATCATGTAAAAATACATAATCTTTGACTGGTAAACATAGTCTCTGTGTGTTATGTCGAATGGTATTGTTCAGAACTGAAAGAAATTCAGGACGAGAATTCACTTTTCACCAACCACAACGCATGCTCTACACGGTGCGTCATATTGGGAAAGCTAGTACTTAATATTTCAACAAACTGTAGGGAGAAGAAAAAGAGCATGAACGAAAAAAATGAAAATATTCGCAAAGATTGCAGCTATCGTCCATTTACAGGTAATATCGATCATGAACTATGGATTTGCTCACTTGAAGACGTCGTACGTCGTACGTAAGCACAATTCCATTACGAAAGATAAAAAGTCATGATGTGGTCGTAGTTTAAAGACGAAAATTCGGGGACTTGTTGCGTGCCAGAAGCGCGTTTAGCCTTCACACTGAAGGTGTGAAACTGCATGTGAACACCAAACATCCTTACCTCAGTCATTGCTTCGAGTAATAAATGAGGGACCGTTAGAGTCAACCTGATTAAAATCAGATGTAGAGTAATGTCTAATCAGATTGCGTTAGAGCTCCAGGGATATGGTTAATGAAGCTAACGAAGACACTAGTTTTCCAAAGTGAACATCCTTCCCCTGCGTGTACTCTTTTAAGGGTGCCAGTTCTTTCCTCTTCCAACACGCTTCAGCTAGAACAACGTGACGTTTTGTGATCAGTAAGGCGCCCTCGGGCTCCCATACTCAAAGCACTAATACAAAGCTTTGTAGCGACTGTTGTAGAGGGCCACCCAGCTTTGAAGTGAGAAGTTTAAAATTTGGAATTCCAAAGTCTAAGTGGAAAATAGGCTGCCCTCTTCGGATTTTGCACTCTGTAAGTTAAAGTGGGACTATGAATCTTTAGGAAAGTCAGTGACGATTATAACGCTTAAAGCCTTGGACAGAACATACACAAAACTAGAACACACCGACTCAACAGTTCGTGCGAGCAGGCAAGATGTTTTTATCTGTGGGAGTGAGAGACATATATAACACTTCTTTCAAACCCATCAGTGGGAAATAAAATCACTTGTTATGAGAAAAAATACAACGTTAACTTCTCGGTACATTCTTTCGTCGTCTCTATTTATAATGTCATAACTGCTCTCAGTGCGGATGAAGGGTCTTACCCGAACGTCTATGTTTTATTTCTTCTGTTCACAAGGTCAGTCTGTATTCCATTTTATCCAATTCACTTCTTGCATTTTTATTCCTCTTTAGAGATGACTCGTATTGGGTTTTTTACAAATAGAACTTCATCGATGGTATTATCGAGTGCTCGAGCGTCGGCAAAGTAGTTACTCTTGTTGGCAAAATGACGTTCGTGTTCTTCAGTGGTTGCACTTCGCTACCGCAAATAAACGCTGCATGTTGTTTTTCTTTAGAGAGTGGCGTCATCGAATCCAATGGATGAATGAATTAATGAATGAATCAGTGAATGAATGAATGAATGAATGAATGAATGAATGAATGAATGAATGAATGAATGAATGAATGAATGAATGAATGAATGAATGAATGAATGAATCAGTGAATCAGTATTTATAATGCCATAATCCTTTAAATACAAGATCTGATTTACTATTTGTAACACACATCCTCACGCACTTATGAAAGGCAGCTATATTAATTTTTTTTTCCATTACGCTAAATTGTTGAAATTAATACTCGTTTTCCGAGGCTTTAAGTTTACACACTTTGTGCATGACTCGAGGGTCAAGAAAAATTGCGGGAAAGATTTTGCTCTCACATCTTCATAGACAGACTAAAGATATATTGCGCTCATCCTCAACTTAACCATCGTTACATACTTAACAGACTCTTTCCAATCTTTGTGATACCAATCATTTCCATCGGCGTTGCTTAATATGTCGTACATGACTTGACAGCCTAAAGCAATAAGTGCAACCGTGAACAAATTTTTGTTGATTACAGTCTAACATCTCTGAAAACAAAAGCTAGATTGCACTCTATATGTCCTGCTTAGAGACTGTGTTTAATATTTCTATTGTAGTGTGCCTCTCTACATCTGAGAATCTTTGTTCAAAAACTTTGAAAGAAGCCCTTTCCTTGGCAACACTTTGAAGTGACCGGATGAAAGCAAATCGAAGGTAATGTTGACAAAAGCAGCAAATGACAGGTTAAATTGAGACAATGAATCAAAAAAATCTCACGAATTTAGTAACTGTGTTAGGTTTTCAATTTTACTCTAAGTAGTTATATGCGTTCGTTACATAAACACGATTGGAACTAATTTGGGATAATTGGAGGGTGAAGCTATGCCTATTTAATCTACAAATGTAATCTCATCTGCTTTTATTTTTACATTACACACTTGTTTTTTATGAGTAATTTGCAATATGGCAACATTCAGCTATACGGCACCCAACACTTTTATGAATTTTGGAAAATATGAAAATCCAATTATCCCAAAATAGTTCCGATCGTGTTAACGGTAGCCGATTATAATACGTACCACGTTACATATGCAAAATATTATTTGACTTTGTTGTCTAAAAGCTTACTTTTTCCTGGGCGTCCCTATACTGGCTGTTTCCTCCATTGTAAAACAGCCGCATTTCCTAGTAAAATGTTTATAGCATGAATGGACTATGTTCATTTCAAAATTAGTACGCAAAAATCTGGCGAGATGTGTATACTTTCTGCGACATTCGAGTTGGTTTCGTGTAATTTACACCTAGATTTCTTGACTTCCTCCAATTCCCTTACTAATTTAAGAATCGATTTTAGGGAATTGTATTCCACACCGTCACCCCTTATCCACCGGTACCGATCCTTTCGGGACCGCCACTCCACGAATACAACAGCAAACTTTAAATATCATCGTTTGCTTTATGCTCAATTCGTTATATTGCCACTCTACGTCCAACTAAGATGAAAATATTGAGCCCATTTTTGTTTATTTGATATATGTTAAACAGTTTTCGGTCGATATATAGCATCATGCACAGCTTGCCTGTCTACTAAAGAATACATAGCTGACTGACCGCGACCCCTCCCAGACTGTCTGCTTATCAACGCCTTAAAAACCTACAATGGCACGCTTTAGGCCACCATCCACCACCAAGGTAGCGTGAATCCAAAACGTTTTTTCGATGACGTGACAATAATTGATTATTGTAATGCTAACAATGCAACATACTAATTCCGCTTCTGTGATGCTTCGCAATATCCAATGAAAACTTTCGCCTGTATTTACTTTCAAGTAACACATCTACATAATGATAGTATTCATGCCAAAGTAACACGCGATCGGTATCGAAGAGAGCAAACGAAGCGGGGTTTGGCTTTTTTGACAAAAATAAACCAGATGTGAACTAAATGTGCTCACGTGTTTTACAACAAGTTCATTAATAGTAGTATACTTCACAGAACAATCAGATATCTGTTATATCATTATATGTAGCAGGTTTCATCAACTTTCGCAGTGTACTCCCAGAGTTAAATCGCTAATTACAAAACTTTATTTAATATGCAAATGAGCTGTTTATTAAGTTGACACAACTCAATGCTTCATGGCACAATACGATATCTATCAGATCAACATAGGTAGCTCGTTTCATCAAATTTAATCTTGTAATTTTGGAGCAATATCACTAATTACAAAGTTCATTAAATATGCAAATGAACCCTTAATTAACTTGACACTGCCCAATGTTTCATAGCATAATAAGATATTCATCAGATCAATATCTGTAGCAAGTTTCACTAAATCGGGTGTGGTAATTTCAGTGTTATGTACCCTATTACAAAGTTTAATTTTGTAAATTAACCCTTAATTAACTTCACACTACTAAATGCTTTACAACACAGTCAGATATCTTTCGGATCAGTATCTGTAGCAGATTCAATCAAATTTTGTGCATTTGTTCGGAGTTATATGACTAATTATAAAACTTCATAAAATATGCAAATGAACTATTTATTAACTTGACACTGCCCAATGCTTCTCGGTACCATTAGATCTATCAGATCAACATATGCAGCACGTTTCATCAACATTTAATGCTCTTATTTTGGAGTAATATCGCTAATTATAAAGTTCCATGAATATGCAAATGAACACTTAATTAACTCGACTCTGCTCAATGTTTAAAGCACAATTAATCATTTATCAGATCAATATCTGTATCAGGTTTCGCCAAATGTTATGATGTAATTTGTGAGTTATATACCTAATTACAAAATTAATTAAATATGAAAATGAACCCTGAATTAACTTCACACTACTAAATGCTTTACAATGCTGCCAGATGTCTGTCGGATCAGAGTCTGCAGCAGATTTCATTAAATTTGATGCTTTTATTTCGGAGTTATATGACTAATTACAAAACATTATAAAATATGCAAATGAGATATTTATTAACTTGACACTGCCAAATGCTTCTAAGATCAATTATATATATTATATATACATATATATATATATATATATATATATATATATATATATATATATATATATATATATATATATATATGATCAATATTTGTTGCATGTATCATCAAATTTGGTGCAGGAATTTCAGAGTTAAGTCACTACATAGAAAAGTTCATTTAACATGCAAAGGAGCAGATAATTGACATGCCACTCACAGTATCATCCTAATGTTCTGAGACTGTCAACTTTGAAGAGTTTCATGAAATTTTGTGCAGTATTTTTTGATAAATTTCGTGGCTGTCATTACTGTCTCCATAGGGAAACCATTATATTAAACAAATGATATGGCATAACTTCATTGATATGCAAGCCACACTAACCAAAATCTAATCAGTTTTTGCAATTAAGATATGGTACCCGTCTACCAAATTTAATTTGCATCTGTTCAGGCGTTTTTTAGTTATCGTGTAAACAGAAAGACAGACAGACAGAGAGAAAGAGAGAGAGAGAGACACACACACACACACACATAGACAGACATCTTTTTGAAATTAACTCACATGTGTGAACACGTGAGCTAAAATTGTATTGCATAACGTCATTAATATGAAAGCCACACCAACCAAAATCTACTCAGTTCTTGCAAGTAGCATATGGTACCTGTCTGCCAAATCTGACTTGAATCTGTTCAGGTCATTTTGATCATGAGTTATCGTGTAAACAGATAGACAGACAGACAAAAAGACAGACAGGCACACACACTCATGGACAGACAGACAGACAGACAGACGACAGACAGACATCGCTATAACATTAGCTCATGTGTGTGAACACGTGAGCTAAAAACTGTCGATAATCTTGTCAATATTGTCTCCATGAAAAAACAGTGATGACTTTTTTCTCAACACACTACATGAAAACAAAGCATTGTCGTTACTGTTTGGTTCATAATATTCAAAATATGACGCGCTTTCTCTATCGATATGTGATTGGTCAACTTTCGACCAAATCACTAAGGTTATGATTAATCATTGTGAAACTTGAAGCAATGTTTTATATTTGCAGTGAGAAACCCTGGCAAATAACCGTTTATCGACTAATTTGGCTAAAGTGTTCGACAACATTGTTTCCAAATTGTCTCATCAGTGTGGCACACACATTACCCAGCTGCCTCTCAGTCATAAATTGCAACCTTTTAAGTTGTGGTCACTTTCAACTTGAAAGAAAAACATATCTTTTAAAATTAAGAAAAATTTGGTGTAATCGTTTTACTTTTTATGTATACCTAACATGCTGGTGTGACACATTTTGTTTTTCATAAATCCACACCTTTGTATCAATTTGAACGAACAAGAAGAACGCATGGGCATGTTCCGGGCTATGATGCAACGGCCGATATCATAGAAGAGCCACAACATCATCGATTGAGTTGTAAATCTGAATTCAGAAATTGTCATTTGCTCACACTCTTTATCGTTTGTCATACATTTTTAGCTTTTCTGAAATGACTGATTCTCATAAACAATTGGGTAGGTCAAATACACGATGTACAATGTGCGTGTTCTTGTAGTTACTCAGGCAAATGACGATTACACTGTCTCGATAGCATTTCAAATTGTGCGTGTCATCCTGCTAAGACAGTCGCAGCGCTATCGTGTAAACCCTGCAATCCAATTAACGCAATTACATTAGATTTCTGTCAAAGAAATCAGAAATTGGCTAACAAGCAAATAACGTTCATCTGGTATTGTCAGTTTGCGTGTTTGGTTGTCGAATTTTGTTTATTCAGATCATCCACCAGCGTGCCATCTTTTCTAATTTTAGCATTTAGAAAGTTTCAGACAAGTGAAATACAATTAATGCTCACCACTCCCATCTAATTAATTTGCACCAGCAACTTTACTTTACCCTCTCAGTTTCTCTCTATGATCTTGAATATTTTAATATCGCAAAAAATGGTCAAGATAACGTTGAATTTACCGATGGAATTGCAGAAGTGGACGATGATCTGTAAATCTCTGCAATTAGGTTCATATAGTCGATGTCTTTAATAGACTTTTATCATAAAATAAAGCTTGCAAAGAGAAAATAAGGGTGTCATCTTGAGGGGTGTGGCCAATAACTGCAGGAGCCCAAAATATTTGCATATTAATTTAATGATAACATCGATGTCCTATAAAAGTTCGGGGTATTCGACCTGTACAGACATTCATCCGACACTGTTCTTCTATGTTACAGTGCAGTACACTCCAGGATTGTTGACATCACCTCGGGAAAAATGTAAGTATACCTGTAAAAATCTTTTTTACTGAATCCGTTGTCATAAAGTGTGCGTGCATTGGAATCGAATCCCCTGCTCCAAACCCTGTGTCACGCACCAGGCTGCCGTAATATTAACATTTTTTTTCTTTTTCACTTCAATCTAGAGTGCGCCCCATGGACAGATATTTAGACTCTCAAATCTTTCCTATACTTTTATAGTCTATTGATTGCGGGGGGTAGTTTTAACATTCTTGGAGAAAGTTAAGTTTTCACAGTCTGATTTTTTGAATTGTTTGTAATTTCCCCATAAACACAGAGATTAGGAAGACTCTTGTTGAAATACGGCGGTTTCAATCGGGTTGAAAGTTTCTTTTAGGAAAGTTTGAGCAAACGTTGAAGTATTTCAGTTATTCGGCCCATATTACCTGAAACGAATGTGAAAATGTCAATAGCAAAAGCAAAATCACTATTTTACTCGATGGCTTTGTCACGCATGTAAGTCTGTTGACTAGTCGCTGAGGTGTCCAGTAACTCACAGCCATCGCTCGTTTTCGAAATAACGGATATCATAATTTGGTCCAGCGATTTTTTTTTCGGTCAAGGTTAAATTTCATGCAAAAGACATCGTTAATAATGTCCAAAGTGGGGGACACGTAAACTTACATCCATGTTCATTCACATGCTATTCTCGAGGAAAAGAAGCCATTGTTCTGGACATGTATAAACGAGATAAACGCGCATAGTATTTCTATATGAGTCTATAGGAATGTTTTCGATATCATTATACATTACAGGAGAGGGGTTGTTATCACAACGTTGTTAGTACTAGCTGTACTATCAGCATGCTTTGCTGCCTCCGCACCCAAAGCAGAGGCTACCATCGACGAAACATCTGTCGTTGAAGAGACACCTGAAATCGCGTCTGGGACTGAATTCGAAGAGTCAGAAGATGAGTTGGAAGAGAGAAGTTTTGAAGACGACGACATGGAGGAATTCGATGAAAGCGACCTGGATGAACACAACGTTGAGGAGGAAGAATTGGAAGAGGAAAGCGCTGACCAAGACGAAACTGCAGAGCAAGAAGTCGATGAGGAAGAAGAGGCAGATACACATGAAATGAGCACAGCCGACGATGAGACGGAGGAGAGCAGTGAAGACGTCGATGAACAACCCATCGATCTCGTGAAAGATGGTAAGCATGTATTTTTGAGTTACGAAGAATATCTAAAATTTATGAAAACAATTGAACCGAATTTTTCGTTTTGCCAAACTTTAGCTGAAAATGCATAGGACAATATGCAGCCATTCTACATTAGTTGACCGCACCCTACCGTAAAGCTTAAGTGCACGCCCGTTGTAGTTTTTCATACTGCGAAATTGCCTGCAGCCTAAATCTCCCTTTTTTTGTAAAGCTCCATGAGCTGTATCTTTTGGCTATTTTTTCAGAACTTTTGTTTTGTGGTTTCCCAACACTTTCTGCATTGAATCCCTAAACTGTAATTTAATGCCAAGTATTTAGCATATCAACACAACATATATGAGTATAATCTCCGTTGTTATTTTTGAAAATTGTATTCAAGTTCGGACAAGAATTCATTTGTGCACAATAAACAATGATCATTACACACAAAAGCTGTGTTGACAAAAAGAATACTCGAAATTTCAGCATGACAAACTTATTAGGGTCAGACACGGTAGTTGATGGAGGGACCGTGATATACAGAAGCAGAATACTGTAAAACTAGCCACAAGTTACAGCTTATGTCTCTTTAAGAAAACAATAACAGTGTATCGCGAACTCATTGATATCACCCGAATCACCTATGCTCAAACATAGTGGTGGCTATGATAAAACGAATGACACTTTTTCAAAACACTTAGACAATAGTGAAAACAAAGTACTGGAACATGCCTCTGCAAATATGGCACTGTCCGATTGAAAACCATGTGTGCAAGTCTTCCCAACTTCGGAAATACTTTGACTTCAGTTTTAACCAGCTTCACACATTACAGGCATTATTGGACAATTTGTTTAACAAACACCTTCCCATGAAATGCACCATTTTGCAAGTACTTGGAGAAGGTGATCACCGATCATATGATACAAAATTTCAAAAAAGAACGAAAAGTTTCCTTTCATGAACGCATTCATACAGTAATTATATCTTTGACTTTCACTAAAATGGAAAATGATTAGTTATTATACCTATGCTTAAATGTGATGTAAAACTTCGGCTGTTCATCAGTAAGAATTGAACAGTCGTCTCGTGAAGGAATATTCACATGTGTAGGGAATACATATTTACTATTTAACATTGTAGTCATATCATGGTCGTATCCATGCAGGTCTTTGTTGTGTTTCGTGGTTTTTTTTCGCAGCTCGCTTCCGCACTCGGTGGCGCTGCTATCGCCGGAAGTGCTACAGAGTATTTCTTCGCCGCTATTCCTGGTATAAAGCATATCGAGTTTGTAGAAGATATGGTGGTAATCTCGTCAGCATTCACAACTACAGACAGAACCGCGTTGTCAGAGGTAATGTCATTGAAAACACATAAATTATGGTGATAAATTGGAATATCAATTGAACTGATAAGCTTTCAGACAAACAGATGGAAAGACTGGACAGATAACGGGTTCTGTCTTTGTCTTAAATACTCGGTTTGAAAAATATTTTACATTGCTTTAAACTTTTCCGATCACTTAACATATGAAGAAGGACTTAATGGACAGAGGAACATACAGAGAGACATATAGACAGATGAATATAGAAAGACTTGTCCTTTGTTTGAAGCATTTTATAAACATGGATAGTTACTGCATCGCCGTCTTGTGATTTGAAATGGCGTCTTGTATATAGTGAGCAGATACAGAAGAACTTATGGTTTCTAAATGGTGGCAGAAGAGACACTGCAGCCGATCCTTGCTTTAAATGTCTTCGAAAACCTTCCTCTTTTTTCAAATCAGGTTACGCACGTCGCTATGGAAACGTATGGATAGGATTGAATGACAGACGTCGTGAAAGACATTTTAGATGGACTGATCGATCTCGGGTAAGGATCTACAATTTTATCTTGCAATGAACAGTTCATTCTGGAGAGTTAAAGGTCGTTAATGAAAGACTCGATGACGTATGATAGTTTAGTCATCGTTATAATCTGCGACTTGTCTTCCGGGGGAAATCTGTATCTCGCAAAGTGCCGATATTCGAAAGGGAGAAAAAATTAAAGCATACAAGTTCACATGCCCATAAGATGAATGTTATGTATAGTTGGAGATGGGCGACATGTGATGACATAGCCACACAACCGCATAACCTTAACATACTACTATAGTCACCGGGGCAAAGACTGAAAAATTGAACGTAAACAAATTTAATGATGAAAGATAAGATCTTATAATCTCCATCCCCCAGTGTTATTTGGAAACAACATAATACAATTGAAAGTAAACAAAAAATTATACCGTAGATACGAAACTTCATTTTCACGTGGTAATGTTACAGCAATGATTTCATGTGCGTGTTACTGTAGTACAATTTCAGAAGATGGTATCGTAGGCCTTACCACAGAAAGGAGGACTGCGTAGAGATGTACAGGAATGGACGCTGGAACGATCAAAGATGCTACTATCGACGTCGTTTCGTGTGCCAGAGACGCAGATACCGCCATGGCCACCACAACCACTGGCGAAGGCCTCACTTTGGTTAAGGTACATAGACGATAATTACCAAACCACGTACTTTTCATGATTATTATGACACCAACAGTTTTGTCTCGATCTTCGGAAAATTTCGCGACATTGATATTATTTTGTCAATGTTATTATGCTTGTTTTAAAGCTCTACCTGATGCCGGCATACTTGTTTCAAATTATGCGACTTTTACATGAAATTTATATCAGTTAGCATTATTTTCTTCAACATTCATTATAATGACGTCATGCAATGTGAATTGTAATAAGGTCAAGGTGCCGAATAGTTGTTCAAACATTATGTTACCCTATAGCATTAATGCACCGTTTTATTTTTCGACCCGTAGAGCTTCTTCCAAAGAACTATTTGACTGTCGAGTGAATGCGCTTTACAGCTCAGACACTTAAAGCCGTTTCTTTTCAAACCACAAATAATTTAAAGCGTCTTCCAATCTTCATTTTATCTAGGCTGAAATTCTGTCGACCGACCAATTGAAAATAAACAGATTGCAGTTATATTTTTATTTAATTAAGACAATATCAAAAATAACAGCTATGATGATGATGATGATGATGATGATGATGATGATGATGATGATGATGATGATGATTTTTAATTATTACTGTAATTTTTGCAGATGAACGGAACTCCTGGAATTGAACTACGCTTGCAAATAAGCTGCCTTGACAAGAAACTAATAGAAAATGAATAACACAACACAGCACTTTATCATCACCTTTCTGCAGTATTTGCCAACGATTTTCACGACGTTTCCACGATTAACCGCTTTGTTTCTTCGAAATGCGGTTGTCGGGTTTTAGTCTAAAAGATAAAACTTCAACAACCTCAATGTAATATTGTGTGGTGGTGTCTATGTAAGATTTTCTGTCGTGATTGGTCGAGGAAAACTTTCCAGAGGAGCAGGTTTACAACAGTCAAATATAAACCGGTAACACCAGTTAATTAAGTAAATTGTAAACGATGGCAGCCTCCTTTCTTTATTATCTTTGCATGCAATAAATAATAAATATCAGCATTAAAGCAATAACATATTGTCTTTACATGATTTCTTTTCGTTTTGAAAATTCTTCGATGTCTCATCCACCACTCTATCTTCAACATCTCTGCTAGATTATGTAATCCACTAAGTGTTGAATCCATTGAAGACCGTCATCCAGCAAGCAAAGATGTGGTTCCTCTGGGATAGAGTAATTCCTATTGTGATTACAGGGGTGTACGTATCAGTGAGCAGACGAATCTGCTCTTTACCTATGTCAGATCAACAAATACAGTTCTTAGTATTGTTGCCTCATGTCAAAGCCATAACCGCACGCCCAGTCAGGTAAAGGAAAGAAGCGCAATTAACGGCAGGGGCCGGAAGAGAAAATATTTCGCCAATTCTTGTTTGCACCACCCCATCCCAACCTATAATGCAAGCCAACATTTTCTGTTGGTAAGATAACTTTGAAGGCGTCCAGCCACCAATTAAAAATGTAGAGCTGACCGGCACCAATTTATTCCATATGCTCCCATAATCTTTTTTGTGTTGTTACCTCATGTAGAAGCCATTCTTTCCCCATACCCTCACTCTCTAAAATGAACAATTCGTCAACAAACGTTTACTTGTAATCATAACGTAGGATAAGCTTAAAGAGGTATGAATGACGAAATTTTGTAGATTTATAAATGGCTGTCTGAAGAGTATGTTACGGGCGGGTGGAATCCCCACTGGGTAGGGTCCAGAGAATATGGGTAGGATCCAGCGAATATCTCAATTTCATATGATTGTGTTTTAACTCCACCCCACCCCCTTCCGCCCCCACTTTCCTGGCCATGCTGACGCTTTCACGCGATGATTAAATATCAACACACTCAGCTGGAAATTGCATTACTTACCCTTTAAACGCATGTTTACAAGTACAATCACTTGACAATATTAGGTTCTGAAGATTGAGCGGGAAGAGCGCAGGACCCGCTGTTCAGAGCATTTCTCAACGAGATTTGTATCCATCGTCACGTCTTTGGTCTCTTTATAGTGGACAATAAATAAATGTCTGTCCAAACGTGCCTTTAATGTTAAGGGCACGCAATAATAGTCCGGGTTGCCATATGGCGAAATGGTTAGCAAAATGGCCAGTCATACAACGAAATTGGAAAAAAAATTAAGAGTTCATTTAAATGATCACTGAGTTGAAATGATCAGGAGTTCGTGCAGGCCACAGCAGTCATATATCTGTTGATATATGTACATTTAAGTAATGGTTGTGCCTTGAATGCCTCAACCTTCCTGGCCTCGAGACTCAGTCAATAGAACAGTGGGTGCAACATGCATTTTCTCCTCTTTTATACACTTGTTGGCGAGTACAATCACTGGACCGTGTTACACGTTGCTGATTCTCAAGCTGGAGCAGAGCACATGAAAGCTGCTCTGTGGATTTAAGTCACAGCATTTCTCACATATATCTGTGTTCATGATAACGTCCTCGGCCTCGTTATGGTAGGAATAAATGCATGTCTAATGTTCCTTTAATGTTTAATTGATAAGAACATACCCCTTCAGGTAAAATGCGCCTCGGAGACCGATATTTGAAAACTTTGGATGTTAACAAAGACCTCTTTAGTCTACCACTTTTAGGAGGACATACAGTAAATACAATTATTGTGAAAAATTGAAAATTTAATTGCTCCCCATTGAGTTAACACAGGATTATGGCCGTTTTGAATTTCAACTATTGGTATATATTGGGTAATATCTTTTTGGGTACCAAATTCTGCCCGGAGAACTCATAGTTTTTATTCTTGATTTTTCAAATGTTTCATGTTTATTTATTTATTTATTATTTATTTATTTATTTATTTATTTATTTATTTATTTATTTATTTATTTATTTATTTATTTATTCACTTACAGATACCTACTGGGTAAAAGCTGCCCTATAGGAAAAGTAATCTTCCTTTGGGTTGGTCCTATTTGATTCATGAAAATACTGTAAAAAGCACACTAAAAGTAAACATAAACAATGAAATACATAAAAATATTAGACTTTAACTACATCAAAGACTTTCCGGAGGTGAATTCCGAATTCTTGAAGCATACGTAACGAATTAAAGATTCTCTGACCAGATTCTGTGCGAAAATGTGTCAGTTGAAGTTTGCGCGTGGAAGCAGCACTTTTAGGTAATCGTGGACATTCATTAAAGGCCCCAACTTGACATCAATATAAGAGGAACAAATTCTAAAAATGACGGTAAACTAAAATACAAGTAAGATAAACAATATATAGCCTGGCGGAGAGAACATTTGCGGCTAATCATTTGGAGTATTAAAATATGTAGCTAGTAGAACTTGTAGCGCTCTTTTCTGCCTTTTGTACACTCGATCAATGA
Source organism: Ptychodera flava (assembly GCA_001465055.1). Taxonomy (NCBI): domain Eukaryota; kingdom Metazoa; phylum Hemichordata; class Enteropneusta; family Ptychoderidae; genus Ptychodera; species Ptychodera flava. Next base: position 264,720 of record LD342818.1, on the reverse strand, counting down.
GTTTCATTGTTACATTATCCCAACAATAATCTATTGCTTACTGAATTAAACCACAGTCAAATACATTTCTTAGTTGAAAAGCAATGTCTAGTACGCAAATTAAATGAAAATCATTGAAACTCAATATGATACATATGTCACCAAATTAAATGTGAAACATAACTTATCAAAGTTGTCTGATGTCTTTCCTAATATCCTTTAAGACCGAACAAAAGGAATTATCGTAAGTCAGACTGACTTAAGTGATCTAACATCATGTTGTCCAGGGCATTCAGCATATTGTTCTTGGCATTTCAAATGTTGTCCATTGCGTTTCACATATTGTCCAAGGCATTTACAATAATCGTAATCACACCGATCCACAATCCAACAACACTAGGTCAAAATCTGCAAGACAATAGTTGCAAACGTAGACACAAAACAGCACAGAACAGACAGCAAACAGACGGCACACAAACAAAGTCAAATTCATTAAAGAAAGACATATGGACCTCTGGCCAAAAGACCAAGAAGTGATGTCAGGTGTTTCGAAAATAGTAAGCGCATCCCGCCCCACATGTGGCACCCGCCATATATCAATCTGTAAGTCAGATAGGTAGTGGTCACTAACTAAGGCCCCATGTCACCGATGCCATTTAACATTTACAATGTTATACTATAGGTATTCAGCATGGTGTCCTAGATATTTATATTAGCTGTCGTTGGCATTTATACTATCTTGGGCTTTCACTGTGTTGTTCTAGGCATAAGAATATCTTGCTAGGCACTCGACATGTTGGGCATTCATAATCTTGGCTTGGAAATAAAGGAAATGAAGGCAACCCCATACATTGGTTATTGGTTATATATTTATTAGTGAAACGGTATAGTGAATAGGTCAATGTGGTTTCATGATAATGGGAAACATGGCGATACACCTGTGAATCGAGTGCTTTGAACATGGTCATGTGACCCGGGTCCCCGAAAAATATGTTTATGTTTTTTATTCGTTTAAATGGTGTTTAGGAACAAAGTGAGTCCCTTTATCAGTAACTCTGATGCTTTTTTATTCCCTTATCTTTATTTTGATTGTAGCCATTGTTCATCAAAGACAGATGCTAAAATCGTTATGTTGTGGGGTGGCTGCTGCGTGGTTTGTTGCTCAGATCATTCGTTTGTACCATCCTCGTGTTTCAAAGTTGATATTTGCTTGAGCGAGTATGTATTCTATGTTTATATTCCATGTCAACTATTCAAGGCATAACAATAAGTTGACAAGTTGCTCTTCAGCAGAATGACCCTGACATTAAATTGTCGTCACATCAGCCCGTTTCCCCTCGTGCCAAGTGACAAAGACTTGAACAAGAGAAATTGTATTTTCACCCCTATAGTAGTAGTAGTAGTAGATTTATTTATTAGAGTGATATGTGACATGACTCAACATTTACATTTCAATGAAATCGAAAGCAATGAGAGTGTGGTCTTGCATTTTACAACGACTATTTAGTAAAGTTGCAAGATTCCTTTCATGCATAATTTCAGACATTACTTTTACTGTAACAACTGTACAGATTCATTTTCGTCGTCCACGCTGACCCCGCTGTCATCTCAACCTTGTCGAGCTCGTTTTTCTTGGTGACGTACACTCATACCAGCAATTTTCCTGTCTTCTTAACAGCTTCTCTGTTTGACCGTAGAAGTAACAATTCAAAGTTCGTAATTATAGAATAATACTGTAAAAAATCCAGAACAACAAGAGAGCAGTGGAAACGCGTGTTCATTCATCTATTCATTCATCCCCCTGAACACATTCATCTGCTTATATTTATTTAATGGCAATTCATGACGATCCTTGAAATGAAATCCTGGAATTTTTTTCTTTTACTTTTTTTTCTTTTTTTTTTCCTTTGTTGTCACTTACTCAAAACCTTTACATAACTGAATATATAATACTAAATTAAATCAAGAAAATGCGTGAAATCACTCCAGTATTTCAGATGGATGTCATTTCCCATCACTCTTGCCTGATAAGCGTCTGCGTTTTGTACAATATTCAGAAAAGATATCAGTCCATTCATACTTGGCTTCACTTTTTTACAGCGGCAATTAAACAAAAACTTCTTGACCAGCAATAAGAAATAATTCATTGATTTCCAAGTTTTCTTGGACAAGTACAGATCAGAATCTTTTCTAATACCTAATTAAGCATCAAAAGGAGAAATCTCAATCGTTATGTTGCACTTATTCTGTAATCTAATCTCTACATGTTTCCATAGATCTAGAACATATTCACACCCAAAAAAAGATGCAGACTGCTTTCCTCAAAATTACCACAGAATGAACATTTGTCTGAATCGACCTTTCCTCTTATTTTCAAAAGTTTGTTAGTGGTCAGAATTCTACAGATAATTCTATATTGAAAATTGCGTAAAGTACAGTCACTTGTAATAGTAAATGGTACAGAAAAAAATATATTAGAATCAAAGTGCCCAAATTGGCGTTCCCATTTCTGTTTGCATTTCACTGGTTTCAAGTGTTCCATTGAAAATATCTCAAATAGCATAGCATAACTTTTTTTACATGATCCCCTTGACAAAAATATATTGGGAAGTGAATCATTTACATAATTAAAACGTGACTGACGGAATTGCCTTAACCAACGTCTTGGAACTACATTTATTAATCCCATGTATTTTAAAAAGTTCGGAGTAAAACTATATTTATCGCAAAAAGTTTGGAATGTCAAAAAAGAGCCAGTCTCATCTACAAGATCTGACAAATACTTGACTCCGTTCTGATACCAACTTGAATAAAAGAACGTATCATTATTCACCTTCACATCCGGGTTTAACCAAATACACTTTGGGGATACATAGTTCTTCAGTTTCTTACACTGTATTTTGGACCAACTTTGCAAAACTGAATACCAGAAATTATGTCTCGAAAATCTTTTCTTTGCAAAATCTATAGTTTGGTCGGCCGAAAAATGCGAGAGGCGAGTGAGACTGATACCACCCCAAATAGTAAACAATTTAGCCCACTGTGAATCTTGATTTAACATCAACCTGTGAACCCATGACACATGAATTGCTTGTATAAAAGAAGGGAGATGCGTCATTCGTAAGCCACCGTGTTCGTAATCACAACAGAGGCGTAATCTATTTACTTTATCTTGTTTTGAATTCCAAATAAAATTGTAAAAAACTCGACAAAATAGTTAAATTACTATTAGATAAAGGAGGTAAAGACGAAAAAAATGAATAAATTTTGAAAGAACTAGAGTCTTGATTACAGTAATTTTACCACATAACGACAATGGACGCC
>LD342818.1:239839-250400 GCA_001465055.1 Ptychodera flava | reverse complement strand
CCCCCCCCCCAACCTCCATTGGACATTTAAAGACGTGGTACCCCTATTATAAACAATAGGGTGACCTAAACAAATCCACCATCCCTCCAAAGCTGAAGACTTGTCACTAAAAATAAAGGATACAGTTTCAAGGCGAAAATGAATAGCAGAAAATGATATACTGTATTATAAGACAGACTTTCTCTGCAATTATGGCAATATCCGATAAAATACCAAAACTACAAAGACATCTGATTTTTTGCTATGAAATAGCCTACTCTTTACAGACATGTTTGGACAACTTGTTCGACAATACTTTCCAATATATACTTATTATTTCGATATGCGACGCCTAATGTTTAAAATGAAGCATAGAATTATAAATACGCAACATGTTGCAACAGTTGTACCTTTGAATTACTCTGAAATTGTAAAAGTATTGGTTGTTGCACTAAAGTTTGAACATGTAGAAAAGCTTTGATCTTGCTTCAATGAGAATTGAACAGTCCTGCTACAAACGGACATACACGTGCGTAACAAATGGATATTATGACTATGCGGTATTTCACAATACAGTCTTTGTTAGTGGTCAGTTTTTCTTTTCTTTTCTTCAACAGCTCACAGACGATGGGCCTGCTATCACAGGAAGTGTTACAGAGTGTTTACTTGCCACTACCGCTGGTATCAAGCATATCGAGTTTGTAGAAGATATGGTGGTAATCTTGTCAGCATCCACAACTGGTATCAGAACCGCATTGTCGCAGGTAAGGGCATTGGAAATAACAAGAACAGTACTGAAAAATGATTCTTCTTAGTCAAACTTTTTGTAATCTGCTTTCAAATTGTGCAGTCATATTCTATCGATAACGGATTAAACGAACAGAGACATGACTAAGAGACGTAGAGACAGGAAGGCAGGTGAATAAAACAGACTTACTCTATGTTGTTTTTACAGTACCTTGTAAACACTAAATGAGAATCTGAAATATTATCTTATGATTTGAACCTATTTCATAGTAATGATATTATACCTGATCGATATTCTATTTGAGGCGCGACGCATTATCTATGAAAGAAGAGACGATTCTCAGCCGATCATCGCTTTAACTGTTTCCCAAAACATTTTTTTGAAAACAGCTTACGCACGTCGCTATGGAAACTTGTGGATCGGGTTAAATGACAGATGTCGGGAGGGACATTTCAGATGGACTGATCGATCTCCGGTGAGAGCACTCACTTTCACGATTTTACTTTTAAAATATTACTTGTGAAGAGTTAACAGTCTTTCATGAATTATTCGTTGACGTTTCAAATAGTTTCGTCCTTGTCAGTAATTTTAATAAAGCGTGAAAAATCGTTACACTAATGCTCCGTACACGCCTTAGAACTGTTATTAGTATCTCTCAAGGTTTGGAGTTGGAATTCGGATGAGAGAACATAATTAAGGCAGTATGCGCCTCAAAAGCGAAAGGCTTGAACGTTTGCTCAAACTTTCCTCATTGAAACGTTCAACCATTCTCTTATCAAATCAAGAATAAAAATCTGAGGCCACCGAACAACATTTGGTACTAGAGAAACAAATTACTCAGTAACATTTACGGATATTTGAAATTCAAAATGTCCACAATCCCTATTTTGACTCTATGAAGAAATTAATTATGTCGGTTTTAGGAAAACTAAGATGTTCAAAAACGTTCTTACTCCAAGAGTGTTGAAATGAGCCCCCATAAGTTGGTAGATTAGCAGAGAATTGTAAAAATTTGAGATTCCCGGTATCTGTCCCTGAGGCGCATTTTACATGTTACTTTAAAGATACATAAAAAATTTATGTGAGAGTCTGAGATGGATGATATGTGATGACAAATAGGCGAACAGCCCAACAATCTCAATCTCACAGAACAGTCGCGATAGAGAAAGACTAGAAATATAGCAATATTAAGGTATCAACATTCCTTTAATCTCCATCCCCTGATGTTGTGCTAAAATATGCATGGAAGACAACTTAAGGAAAAGTAAATACAAATCGTATCAAACATAATTATAAAACTCAGTTTTCATGAGGGTAAAAATGTTTTGTTTACTGTAGTACAATTTCAGACGATGGAATTGTCGTGAGCCTAACAACTCCGGAAATGAGGACTGCGCAGAGATTTACAGGAATGGACGCTGGAACGATCTACCATGTCACTGCCGACGTCGTTTCATGTGCCAGAAACGCCGATACCACCGCTACCACTGGCATCACTGGCATAGGCCTAGGCCATGCTGGGGTTAAGTCGCATAAATAGTAAGTACAAAAACATGTGATTTTTAAAAACTGTGGCAATACCTCACGGTGTCTCTGTCCTGGCAACATTTTTAGGAAAGGGATACAACTCTAGGAGTTTCAGGTGACACGGCGGTGTTCTGTTATTTCAGATCTCCAACGTCGGATATATGTTTCAAATTTGTGACTTTCACTTGACATCGAACATATGCAGTAGTATATGCCGCCAGAAATAACGTCAAAGCAAGACTACGGTCCCTCAATAGTTGTTTAAATGCCCTTACTTTCAAAATAAATGAAAAATAAGTGCCGTGGCAACTTTGTCGCATCTATATTCAAATTCTGTCGAATGAGCACTTGCATTGAACTACTTACATTTTTCTTTTGATAATTTGCAGTTGAACGAAACTTCGGTTTTGGAACTCGACTGGATATATCACTGTTTTGACGGCGAATGAACAGAATACAAACAAGACAAATAACTCATATTCATCCTAATCTTCTTGAATTGTTTGATGACGATTTCTCTACAACGCTTACATCATCATTAACTTTCCTTCTTCGACATGTGGCTGTCAGGGTTTTCGTCAGGTTTCTTTCTTACCATGGAAACAAGATGAGAATTCAACCACCTCAAACGTAACTCGACTTAGTGTCAGCAGATATTTCGTGTGTGATACTTCGTTATGCCATTATCCACATAGGAACGCCCTCTAGAGAAGAAAGTGTACATCAGATATGAGAAGCAACAACAGTTAAATCAAATAATGCCTTAATGATGAAAGTCCCGTTTCATTATATGTCTTTGCATGTAATAAATATCATAATTAAAGCAAAAACATATTGTCAGGACATGTTCTATTTTCTCATTAGGTATTTTGCTAATTTACATATTTGGTCACGTGAATCGTTTGTTTTGTGATTTGACTGTTAAATGCTATTTTGATCACGGTATACCTTACTGTTGTACCGTATCGGGCAGTACTGTCATATCATACTCTGATAAACACGTTTCGGTAAACCGTCGTCCGTCAACATATTCAAAAACATCAAAACCAGTTTTGATTATTCTTCTCCGTCTTCGACCATTCTCCGTGCATCATTCTCTCTTTCCACCAAACTTCAGACATTGAACTGATTGCTATCTCAGGCTATCTGCCCTGTATCAGTATTTGCTTGGTCTGATTGAGCATAGAGAAAAACCGCAGGATTAGTTACTTTGGAATGAGAAGGAAATTTGTATGTTTTTTGGTTTGCCATGAATCACATTCCGACACGCTAGTTTCAATAATTACACTTAAAACTCTATACTTAATACTGCGTATGTTCTGTCTATGGCATGCAGTGTCAAGTTATACGCCTTACATCATGTCAAAATACATAATATCGGACTGTTAAACATAGTCTGTCTGTGTTATGTCGAATGGTATCGTTCAGAACTGAAATGAATTCTGCACGAGAATTCACTATTTACCAAAAACATCGCATACTTTACACAGTGTGTCATATTTGGAAGGCCAGTACTTACTATTTCAACAACCTGCAGGGAAAGGAAAAAGAACATTGGACAAAAACATTGAAAATATTAATAAAGTTTGCAGCTATCGTCCATTTACAGGTAATATCGATCATAAACTATGGATTTACTCACATGAAGAAATCACCATGGTTGTATGTATACTAAGCACAATGTGAAAGATAAAAAAGTCATAATATGGTCGTCGTTTGATGACGAAAATACATGGGAATTTTTTGCGTGCCAGGATTGCGTTTAGCTTTCACTTTGTATGAAGTGAGGGTAATTGCAGTAATTGGAGAGTTTGTTTGTTTGTTTGATACTTTCTCACGGAGGTTGTGATCGGAGTTCGATGTACGGCACATGTTGCATTAGCTGATGGCCATGTCTTTGTTATACTAGTGTGTATAGAGAGTGAATTGGTCTGAATGCCCTTCCTTTCCTCCAAAACTGCAACATGCACGTATGATACGTTTTAGACACGTTCAGCTCTACCATTCACCAAAAGAATTTGACTTCTTATGAATTAGTGAATTACTGTCCATTTTTTCGCTGATACGAATCAAAAGTTATGAATATTTATGAGAAGAAATAGTACCTTCGTAGAAAAATCGAGCTAATTTAATCTCCTTTTGTTGTCATAATAGACAAAATTTCATTCTCATTCATTCTGCTCGAAAAATAGTTTTTCTCTTCTACCTTCAAACTCATGTCGGTATACATAACGTTCAACAGGTGGACAAGGTCCATCAGTGTTTATGTAAAGTGTTACTATTGACGACTGAATTTAAGTCAGGACTGGTGAAAATAATTATAAACCAACGTGCAAAGTTTTCATTTGCTCGGAGAGCCAGTTGGACATAAGAAGTTTCTTGGCTGTTCTCGTCATGTCAACTCAACGTACTAGTAGAATGCTCTTCTCATCTTTTTTGAACATGAACTTGTTTTGAAGCCTATGGAGGATCTAATGGCAAGCGTTTTGAATTTCAAATACAGTAACGTTTCGGGTTTTTTATGTGTTTGAAAGAAAAGTTGACATTGTGAGCCCCTGGTTTCATTCTTGATTTTGAAAAGGGATAGTTTAAACTATTCCTCGACAAAGACGTTTTATGAAAAGGTTCAAACTTTTTGTTTCGAGTGACTAGGTTTCAATTTTGATTGCCTTTACTGAAAATGTACTTTAGACAGCAGCCTTCAGTGCTTGTCAGAACAACAAAATATTGACGGCAGAATCGTGGCGCAATTTAGAACTTTCGTCCTTGCTCACTTTGATCCCTTGCACGCAACGACATGCCCCTACAATTGATCTGAGTTAACTAATTCGTTTAAAAAAAACATATAAATTTATTAAAAGTAAATAACTTCGTCTGACATTTTCGACTGAGTTGCGTGTGTCGTACTTTCTCGTCGGTTTCGCTTCGTTTATCCTATATCGATACGAATTCCCATGAATTCGATGTTCCTTGGCTTTGCACTTTATATAATAAACAAAATGACATTTGTTTCAAGAAATCGTATCAAAAAGTCCTCCCGATACTTAGCATTGATTTGCTTCTTATGCGATGGTTAAGCTACTTTTTAGTCAAAGACAAAGCAATGTGTCCAGAATTCTATATTCTAATTACAAACAAGGTGTTCATTGAACTCGCCGGTATCACTTTAATTCGCTTTCCGCCTTAAATTTTTCTCTCTTTACTCTTGTACCTATCTACATTTTCATCGCTGTACCTATACCAATGTGCAATGTCAAAGAGGGAATGTTGAAGGTGGACAATTACATGCGATTGTTTGCACAAAGAAACCTCCATGCAGTGGGTGTCTGTAACACACATTTCGATGACTCAGAGTTTGCACAGCTGCGATATAGTTCTGGTGTCGAGGGGGTGTAGCCAATAACTGCAAAAGTTAATCAGTATTTGCATTTCTGTAATTAAATGAAAACACCGATGGCCTATATAAGTTTGGGATGTTCGCCCTGTACAGACACTCGTCCGACACCGTTCTGTCAAAGTACGAACTAAGTACAGAACATTTAAGAAAATTTGGAATCAACTTTGTAACAATGTAAGTACACTTTCACTTTTTACAGCTCTCACAGCAACTATCACTAATGTGTGCAAACATTGTTCTGCGAGGTGTCGTGGTGGTGAGTTTTGTCTTTTTCGTTTTTTGTTTTTAATTTTTCTTGCATCTGCACCGAAACTTCTGCTAGGCTGCCATGACACAAACATTATTACTTTACACTTTCAAGGAATTATATCCATTAAGGGCCATCTTGGATTGTCGTAGAAATTCAAAAATTCGTTATTTCAGGGGAGTAGGCCCAATTCGGTTTGTAAACTTCGGTTTCGTAGTTACATATGTGGCCACTAGTTTTTTTGTAAAGCAAACGCTACCTCAAATTATAGCCGACACCCTGGATACAAAACAGCTCACTAAATGCAAAATGATAAAACAACTTTGAACCGCTCTGACACTTTATGGTAAAACATCATGTAGTTAAAAGAATTCGATTCGTTATAACCAGCACAGTATGGAGAAGGTCGTATTCTACTCGTATCTGATATCTTGTACTCTTTGCCCGACATCAGGTTGAGAATACTTTACTCAAGTTTGCAGAATGTTTGTTAGATGGGCGACTCTTTGGAGGAGCGGTTCTCTAACAAGCAAACAAATTTCAAATTTTAACTCCTGCAATGATCTGAAACGGTCCTTACACAGGACAAGAGTCGACATCAGCTGAATTAAGCAACTTATCAATAAAATGCAACTTAGAAATATTACCGAGGTAAACAGATGCAAGTAAGTAAGTTTAAGTAAACATATCACTGTGTTCTACCAGAAAAAGTCATCTGTAATTGTCTGAGTGACAGCAAAGGTATCAACAATAAGGAGTCGGAATATAGAATTTCTGTTTGAATGTACGTTGGTGTTACTTCAAATTTCAGGAGAGGGGTTGTTATCACGACGCTGGTAGTACTAGCCGTACTATCAGCATGCTTTGCTGCCTCCGCACCCGAAGCAGAGGCTACCATCGATGAAGCATCTGCCGTTGAAGAGACACCTGAAATCGCGTCTGAGGCAGAATTTGAAGACACTGAAGATGATTTGGAAGAGAGAAGTTTTGAAGAAGACGACATAGAGGAATTCGATGAAAGCAACCTGGATGAACGCAGCGTTGAGGAGGAAGAATTGGAAGATGAAAGCGCTGACCAAGACGAAACTGCAGAGCAAGAGATCGATGAGGAAGAGGAAATGGATACGGATGAAATGAGCACAGCCGACATTGACACTGAGGAGAGTAGTGAAGACGTAGACGAAGAGGCCATTGAGGTCGTGAAAGATGGTAAGCACATGTGTATTTTAGTCATGCATCTTTCATAAGCAAGACTTGTTAAACGATCGAGCCGAATCGGTTTGGTCAAACCTTTTTGGCAAGGTAATTGCCCAATTGCCAAAATGTCTTCGACATTCATCGATAGACATAGATGGCGCTGTTCCGTAAGTACACAGTTGCAGGTGGCGACAGAAACCTCGATGTTCAAGTATACATTTCTGCTGATTTCACGAAAACATATTGACATTAATCAATTCCACAAACGTAATATTTGAGAAAATAAAGAAAACAAAAAGACACTTGTCCAAAATAAGATAGCGCACAAACATTATGTAAAAAGTTACACTGCTCCGATTTGCACGATCAGTACAATTACATGTGGCCATGTGCTAGGACGAATTGTATTGCTGTGTGGCACGGCTTTGGAAAGGCTTGATTTCAGTACATGCCCTTAAAGTGTTTACCGTAAGACATCATCAGGTTTGTTGACCTGAATTTCCATGCAATCACGTTCGGCGAAATATTTTTAGAATCACGAAGTAGCATGGTCGTTTTGGCATATACTAGTATGTATTTGTTGTCACGTTTCTGGGTTTTATTTGTTTGGTTTTTGTTTAAATCGGTTGATATTTAATGCACTGTCTTTCTTTCGCAGCTCACAAACGATGGGCCTGCTATCACAGGAGGTGCTACAGGCTGTTTACTTGCCACTACAACTGGTATAGCGCATATCGAGTTTGTAGAAGATATGGTGGTAACCTTGTGAGCATCCATAACTACTACCAGAACCGTGTTGTCGCAGGTAACGTCATTGAAACCATAAATTGTGATAATGAATAATTCTTATCATAGTTGAAAAAGGTACAGACTTTCAATTTTCTAAATCATCACACCACCGCGACGATTTAAACCATAGACCCTAAAAAGTAAAGGCAGGCAGCCATACTGGCATACATGGTGACAAAAGGCATACTAATAGATAGGGATAGACTTATAGTGTCGCTAAGTGCTTCAGTGAACATCAGCTCAGTTGCTTGTCATATAAGAATTTGAATCGTGTTTATAATAATACCAGATACCAAATGATCAACAACGCAAGTTTAAGGCATTATAATTGAAATTAGAGACTGTTCAGCCGATCATTGTTTTCACTTTTCACCGGAGACCTTTCTTATTTCAAATCAGCTTACGCACGTCGCTATGGAAACTTGTGGATTGGATTGAATGACAGATGTCGTGAGGGACATTTCAGATGGACTGATCGCAGTCGGGTAAGAATACTCAATTTCATTCTCTTAACATAAAATCCGCCCAAAAAGTTAAAAATACAAACGAACAAAAATGATTTTCGAATTTAATCCTCGGATGTCATGGCAAAGAACACAGAACACAAAGAATAGTGAAAAAAGGTACTATACGTAATGACGTATCATTTTTGTTTTATTGTTTTGCTTTTGCCCTCTCTGCTTCAGTACAACTTCAGAAGATGGTATTGTCGTGAGCCTAACAACGCCGGAAATGAGGACTGCGTTGAGATGTACAGGAATGGACGCTGGAACGATCTAAAATGTTCCCAGCGACGTCGTTTCATGTGCCAGAAACGCCGATACCACCGCTACCACTACCATCTGCCAAGGCCCTGTTGGGGCTAGGTTGATCAAAAGGTAACTGCAAAAGCTGATACTTTATATGTAACTGTTAAAAAGAAACATGCACTACAGTTTTGGCATTGCAGTGATGCTTTGGGAATGTGACTCAGTCTTTCCGTAGCGACGTTTTATCCTGTTATAAACTTCTGCCCCTTACACCGATGCGACCTTATTCCAAGGCTTTTAAAGTTTGAACATTCATCGGACATGACGTGACGACTAACAAATATCAAGCCTCTGGCCGATACAATGCTCGCTGAAACATCATTTTGCCATACAATGTTTAGTTCAAATCCAATATAGATAATACCCGTTTTTGGAATATCATATTGAGGTAGAATAAGCCTTTAAGACAGATATTCGGACTCTCAATTTTTGGTCAATACTTTGCTACTCTGCCGCTTGAGCGAGTTCATTTTAAAGCTTTCGACGAAAGAAATTGTTTTCACTGGGTAGATCTCCTAATTTCAAAAATTTTATTTTTCCCAAAGAGTTATCAGGGATGTTGTCCATTTTGAATTTCAAGTATCGGTAAATGTTAGGTAATTTGTTTCTGTAGTACCAAACTTTGCACAGTGGCCCCTGATTTTTATTCTCGATTTTATAACTTTAGGAATATTGAAAGTTTAAGTAAAAGTTTAAGTATATCACTTTCGAGGTGTGCACTCTCTTAAAACGAATATGCTATCGAGTGACATCAGTCTCTTCCATCGTAACGAGAAACATTTCACAATAAAAATTCTATTCATTTTGAGAGCACCTCGCCTAACATTTATGTATCTGCACATGTAAATGTTACATAGTTCTGTCTGTCGACCACTTGCAATAAAGGTACTACTTCTTTAATTATTTGCAGTTGCATTGGACTATTGGAAATCCGTCGATTGCCCATGTCAACTATTCTGAAGACGAATTAGTCGAAACTGAACAAGACGACAGTCACGTGTATCGTTTACTGAACTTAGCCTTTCTCTTTCAACGCTTATTATTATACGATAATTACACGGCTATTCAGGTTTTCGTCACCCAGTTGCCGTCTTACGGCCGGCACGGAGACAAAAGTCGACTACCTCGCACTTTATCCATTCTATCGTCAGCGTGTTGTTCGTGACGTTTTTGGCAAAAAACTTCCTTTATCCATCAATCGTCTGTGAACTCATACTTAAGGAGTTTTGTATCGATCGAAAATGTATTGCAATACCAGTAGCATTGAGTGATGTATCTTTGATGACTCTGTCCCGTTAAATTTTCTTTGAATGTAATAAATATCGTCACTGAAGCAGCAACATCTGGTCACTGTATGATTATATTTTAGTTTTGAAAGTCACCATTAAATTACTGATATTTGTAATTCCTTCCAGTACATTTTGGGTGACCGTTCGAAACTCCGATCAGACTATGATCAAAGTAAGAAATGGTTCAATCACGATCGAGTGGTTTGTTGGTTTCTTTTTTAAATCACAATATAGAGTGTGTGCATGAGTGTGCGAGAAAGTGTAGCGATTGACAGTGTCTTCGAAGGAATGGAAGATAGCTACCAAAACTACCTTTTAAAGCGGAAAGCAAAACTGAAAATGACCGAAGGGCTTCTCTCGACCTGACTGATGAACCAAGCAAGTTATTTTTCTAGGCACTTTTTCGTCTCAAAAATGGGCAACTTGCCAACTGTGTCAACTCAGACCAATCTACAGCATACGTGAAGGCCTTGATGTTCGCATCAAAGACAGAAATAAAAGTTAAAATTAAATTTACAGATCGGTCAAGGATTAAAGAACGTTTCTTAGATGTCTCATGCGGATTTACTTCTGAACCTC
>LD342818.1:228442-239774 GCA_001465055.1 Ptychodera flava | reverse complement strand
TTTCTTCTGAGCCTCTCTCTCTCTCTCTCTCTCTCTCTCTCTCTCTCTCTCTCTCTCTCTCTCTCTCTCTCTCTCTCTCATCCTATTCATGACTTTAAACCAAACAGAGGGGCGAGAAATGCACGACGTGATAAATGTGTTTAGGATTACCAATCTGATATCTCTTAACTTTTCACGGCCATGGTTTGGCCCTAAGCCATCCATGATTTGTGGGTTAACATGTTAAGGAACATCCTACGACGCAAATCATTTTACCCTTCAAGTCAACAGCCTTTGTGGCCAGCAAGAGCGGTCACCTTTACACCTTACTTTAAAGGGCTTAATCCTTGGACATCGCATTCAGTTTAAACAATCAAATCAATGCGCGCCAACTAAAATAAATTCGCCAGTTTCATCAATACTTTAAGAGCAGTACGATAAATCATAAAGCATGCATGGATGGAATCCATGGAAGCGTATTACGGAGATTTGCTTTCATTGAAAGACGTTGCCATGCTCTATTGGGATTGACTATACGGTAGTTAGCCATTCGAAAGTGGAAGACATAAGCTTTTGCTCAAATTTCATAACTAAAGCTTTCAAATGTTCTTTTACCAAATCCAGAGTAAAACTCAGGGGTCACCGTGCAACTACAGAAACATATTACCTTCATGAATACATGTACTGATTTTTGAAAGTTAACATGGCCACCATCTCTGTGTTAACTCTGAGGAAAAATTAAATTTGTGATTTTTGAAAACCTGAGACGGTGAAAATCTTCCTTACGTCAAGACCACGGAAATGAGCTGCCACAAGTGGCAGATATAAAGAGAAATGTAACGATGCGATAAAAAATTTAATAGTGTTACGAAGATAGTTTATCTCATACAAAGGTTAATGAAACTCAGCGGTCATCGGTCATCGGCACAGTAAAAGTATTAATTAAAGCAGCAAGATCTCAATTCGATATGAATACAAATCATATTTGAGACAAATGCACAAAGAAGCTTATTCCTTTTTACGAGGATGATTACGAAGTTTTTGACGCAACGCATGTTTGAATGACATTAAAATAATGAAAACAGTTAATACTTAATGAAAAAATGAAGATGAGAATTTCACCGACATGTTACAGTGAGTTACGTGTTACAAGTAAGTTTGAATTATATCCGACATGTTAATTTTAAATCAAGACCTGTATTGATGTTTGTGATCGGGTGCATTGTTTTATTTTTAATTCATATCTACCTTGTGATCGAAACCACGCCTTTTGTGTGTTGTATAAGAAAGCAATATTTCGGTAATATCTGGAGTGGGAGCGGGGGCACTAGCATGGGAGAGAGAGGGTCCTCTGCTACCCCTGTCTCTCAGACGACGTGTAACTTCTACACGTATGAAATACATGTAACGAGCGGGAGCACTAGCATGGGAGAGAGAGGGTCCTCTGCTACCCCTGTCTCTCAGACGACGTGTAACTTCTACACGTATGAAATAAACGGGTGTTACTTTGAAGACTGAAACTGAGAGTCTCTACGCTGTGTATGTATCCCGACGACCTCTCGCATGGCAGTTCCTCGACGGAAGACAAAATATCAATGGTAATACATGGTCGAGAATCCGGGTAATATCAATCCCGGTACCTCTCTCATGCCGATATACCGATGAAAGACAACCGTCAATTGTAATAATAATTCACTACAATGATACTGCAAATGATAGTGCGAACAACAACCATTACGCAGACAAGCCCATGCGTGGAGCTGAACGATGGTGACAGGATTTCTCTGACGCTTTTTTCTGGAAGTTTTTCATGTCGGAACTTCAAATATCTATCAGACACTCACGAAGGAAAACATAAACTTGAACGTCGAATGACGGTAAAACTTGCCACAGGCAATGTTTGGAACTCTACGGCGCTCAAACCATAAACCCTAAAAGCCTTTAAAGTTTTTGCCCAAGCTTGGGAAACGTCTTCGTCTAAGCAGCAAGGCTTCTCCGATCATATCGAGACACACGTATGTAGTGATTACTAAGACGATAGTTTGCCAGTAGAAAAATATAATGATAGAATGTTTCTAGCAAGATACATTAAACTTATTCACATTCCCTTTCATGTACGCAAGCAGCCATTATCGATATTTTAACAGGTATTCTGAGTTACGTGTTGACCTTAGGTCAGGACTAAACAATTCCATCTGCATACTTTCACCGGAAATAATGAAATCGTTCGTGCCGGCATAAAAATATTTGGCACCCGAAAACAAAAGCTACACTTGATAAGCTACACGTGATAGTGAGCACACGAGCATGAGTGCTTCACGGGCTCTACAGCGTGTGGAGGGGTCGCAGTCAAAAAAATTGTAACATCTTAGCTCGGTTATTGAACCAAGCTTTTTTGAGATTGAGGATTTGACCGAGCGGCTTTGCCTGTGGCTTCTCTGCTAGGTGACTAGGTACCGTACGTTGTGAGTTCGAACCCCAGTGAAACCACCACTGTTTCCGTCATCTTAATTTCTCTCGCTTACAACTGTACATTTATTTGTTGCCTTTACTGCCTGATGATTTTGACATGATTGTTTCGTTTTGAAGAATATAGTTTGAATCTCAATTATCAAAAAGTTAGAAATCACAGAAACGTATCTTAATATATTTTTGATCGACATTGACTAACGCAGTGGCTACTTTTATGTTGATAAAGGGTCGAAGGGAGGAGAATAAGGTAACATTTTCAACCCCAATAACATAATAAAGAAATGATTTTTTGCTTAAAAAGTAAACCAGTGATCGTTTCGTATGCCGTGTGTCTGGAGTTTTCCCGCATTTTGAGAATTTAATCAAACGCAAAAGAAGATTGTATCGATTATGAAATCTTCCAATCCTCACATAAGCAAAGAAGATGGTGGAAGCGGTAATGAACGTAGAAAGCATCAACACTAATGCCACAAAAATTTCCCTTCACGTGTGTTTTAATCTCTCTTTTCAAGGATGAGAATTCAGTCAAAAACCAGCTCGGCCACAGAAGATCGACCAAAATCCGATATGGTCTGATTTCCCGCCAAAAGATTGACCTGGTTCAAAGGCTACTCCGCCCAGCCAACTCAGCAAACAATATCTATTAAGGGCTGCTTAACGCCTATTTAAAATGGGTCCACAGGACAAGAGGCCAAATTGTTTTAGGGTTAATCAAGGTTCCGACTGCAAGATTTGGCTCAGGGACGCGTAGGAATTGTGGCCGCTTTAGTTTGTGACTTCGCTTGGGCTAAAACTAATTTACGACGAATTGACCGAGAACCTTGTTTTAAATTCGTACATCTCACGATTTTTGGCAAGTGTAAGTCAATCTTCACGGGATTAATGTATCGGTGATATTCTAATTTATTGACTATTTTTATCTTTCGATCAATAAAACATGATATAGCCGTTACTTTAGATATGGTAAGTTGAACTTGAACACCGATGATTCTTGGCTGATCGTCGAAAGTTCAGAGTTCAGTTCAGTTCAGTCCACGCTTTGAAAGATGTAGTGATCTTCAACGCCATTTAATATACACCCAAACATGATCACACGAATAATTGCGTGTCGATAAGTAGGCGATCGATCGGTCAACCTGCATAACTTTGATACAGTAATTAATTGCGTCCATGTGAAGGTACTCTAAAACAAGTGTATAAATATTTGTATTTCGTGATTCAATTCGAAACACAACAAACACATTGACGCCCTTCCCATTTAGGTCTACCTCAGATAGGTGTACGAAAAATTTTCCGAGCTTTCTGTCTTTTTTCTTACTCCAGGACACTCTCGCCTATACACATTACAAAAATATCACCAGAAACCTTGTTTATGTATTGTATATAAAGTTGCGATAAAGTGTTACATTTCAGCCATTGACAGTAAGAATCATCCTGCATATACACTGAAAGCCGACTATGTAGGTTAAGGTCATCAGCTTAAACCATAGACAGTAGACGGGGGAGACATCTACTGTCTATGCTTAAACAAATAGCTCCTCTGGAGTGTGTTCGCAAAGACCTCAAGTGTGACAGAAACTGTTATTAGTTTGTCCCGTATGTGCCTGGTGGACTTCTTGCTGTGTTCAATGCCGCTTTTGAATCATATTACCTTTTCTATAACTCCAATTGCTGAGTTTTCCCCCCTACAGATGCTGGCTTACTTGCTGATAAGCATCATTTATCAAGACTGACGAATACTTGGTTATTACTAGGCTGCAATTCAATGCCACATGGTCGTAGTGGTTTGCTTGTATATATTCATCATTTGAGGCACCCTCAGACAAGCACTTAATCTACCATAATGAGAATGTGGCCCACTGTTCTTCAGGTTTGCCAGCATCAGTGCCGTCGAAGACAGGTTCATAGCTTGGGTCTATCATGTGCACGGTATTTTGATTTATGACTATGTCATTGACACTTACTTGTTGAAAAAGAGCTGTTTCAAGCTCGACGGCACTAAATTTGATGAAATTTTTTAAAGATGTTCATCACACAGAGCTCTATAGCACACAATGATATATCTTTTTGATAAGTTAGTCCGTTGTATGGAAAGGTTGGTTTGTGGATGGCTTGTTTAATTTGATTGATTGATCGAGTTTTCCGTTTGTGAGATGAAACGAGGATTCATTTTTCAGGTATAGGCCTGGATCAGAGGGTTTATAGGTTTGCTTGTTTGTTTTATTGGTAATACATGGTGTCTTCATCAGTTGGCTGGATGGTTTACTTCGCATAAGTTCAAAGTTCAAGTTGATATGTTGATGCGGGAGGGAGCGCTGATTTTGTATTGAGGCTGCGAAAAAGCTCCGCCTACTGTAACTTCCCATTTATTTTCTCCTGATGGTGAAACTCGGCTTCTAAACTCGGCTTCTTGTTCCACTAGCCCTAAAACATAACAAAATGCCCAGTATTCAACTAGTCGACACAGAATCCACACACACATATGTAATGCTTTATGTAATTGTTGACAAGTTGACTCTGTATCAGTACGTAATAAAATTCGTTTGGCAACAAAAGCATTACGTCATGTACACTGTGCAATGTGTCGGCAAGGCCGACATTTTGTATTTCGCCATACCGGAGTAAAAAGCAAAGAAACTGTGCGTGGTTTTCTGAACAAAAATATTGAAAAATATGTATCGAAAGTTATCGCTGTTTGAACTTGAACGTCACGGTCACATACTTTGCTTTGAATAATGCGTCAGAATGATTTGTCCGGAAAAGTTTATACACTACACAATCTCGCTCGTCATGATACTCAAGAGTTGAATACACAACCTATGATGTGTTACTGTTGTGACGTTTCAAATTTAATTGTGTCAGGGACAGCCAACAAAGGAAGTTGTTTGTTAAAAAGAAATGTGTTCGTAAGCGATTCTTGGCGTACAGTCTGGTAATTTCCTTTAATTCGTACTCAGTGAGGATTGGCCAGCGATATTCGTCATTAACGGGCGGAGAAACGTTACTCTTTCACTCCGAAGACAACTTGCAATGGATAAAGTCCGGTATTCGTGCAGGGAGAAAAACTCAGCTGTTTGCGGGGGCCTGCCAGTAGCGAAGGCCAATTAAAATCATTGGACGGGAAGATAGAAGTCAGAACTTTTGTCGCGAGGAGAAGGTATCGGGGAGATTTCACCTTTTGCAGATGGTCAACGTCCAGTTTCCATGGTAGAGAAAGGGAATACTGTGGGGTTGAAAATAAAAAAATATTTTTTTTCCAATCGTCGTGGAAGCGCAGTCGCAAACAGAGAATTTACTTTCCCCTCAAACTGCTAATTTTGTTAAAAATATCTTAGAACGTACATGTATTTGTAGTATAACCTAGTTACAGTTTTTCGAAATCTACTGGTCTACGAATTAAGTACATTTGGTCGACGCACGAGATATCTCAAAGCGTGGTGTAGAGCATAACTTTCAGTTAAACTTTCAGTTAATAAAAAGTAATGTTTGCGGTAGAATGCAAACACACAAAAATGAAGTCGCGTGATATCCAATCGATGACTAAAATACCCGCAAAGACAACGATAAGGGAAAGTATAGAAAACTGTCAATACATACTGACACGCATGCCGGGAGTGATGGCAGATTGCAGGCATGCATATCCAATGCATATTCATGTATCACATCAACATTTTAATCGGGTAAAAAGTTTTGAACAAACAATGACAAAATTCACCGTTTTAAAGTGTAACAAAAGTAAAATGTTGGCGTAAAGTGTTTTACCACCCTTGATAGGTAAGATGGAGTTAAATTCTCTGTCCTCATCTCGATAATCACTCTCGTCGAGACATTGCGAGTAATTTGACGAGACGGAGGGCGTACAAGCTGTCGCTGGAATAGCCACGACTGTCTCTGTATGTTAATTAGATTTTGTTTAGAGAACAAACACATATTCTCTATAAAAGTTCAGGACTTCCTGAGATCCTACAAAGTTATCGGTGCCAGCGTCTGATAGTCTGTGAAAAGAGCACCATCCACTGGCAATCAGAACGATGTAAGTATACGCAATTTACTTTGTTTTCATAATCTTCGTTTGTCGTAAATTTCCTTTAAGTTTATGATGCCATCTATTAACTGTCCCACAGTCCATGACGTGTGTCTTCAGAGTGCTGATATTATTCAAGAACGCACAATTAGTCGAGTACAAACCGCGTAGTATTTACCTTACATCCATCGTAAAGAGAAAGAGAAAAAGTAAGACGTGGAGCCTACGGCTTGGTGGTCGAATAAGTCCGAAGTAATTAAGGTAGTTCGCGCGTTGAAAAATGAAAGACAGAGTTTTGCTGAAATTTTCTTCAAACAATCTTGTTACCATTCATTTTCAAAATCAAGAGTAAAAATTGGGGGGTCACAATGTAAATTTTGGTAACAGAGAAACAAATTGCCCAATACTTACCGGCTTTTCTGCCTATCTTTATCTTCAAATGTTATAGACTATATTTAAAATGCCTACAACGTCACATTGTATTGTAAATTTTTGAGGTCAAAGAGAAGTTTCTATGCACTCCTATTACACAGAAACAATCAATTGAACATAAACTCGCGCTTGTAAAATTTTTGAGTGCTTTTGAACCGCTTACCTTTCAAACTTTGAGTGGACGCGAAACAAAGAATTGAATCACTCTGGCCTAAGTTAAAGCCTAAGTTACGTTAAAGAACAGTCGTCACAATATTCCTCACAGTAATCGTCGCAGTATTCCTCACAGTATTACTAAATCTTGTCCGTTTTATTTATTAAAGTTACACGTATTTTTGAAATGTTTGTATAGAGAGGGTTCAAATATTTTCTTCTGAATTACAGTGAATTTCAAAATAGCTTGGAATTACAACATGCTAGGGTGATAAGAAAAACGTGTCTGGCGATAGAAAATGACGCCACCTGCTTTCATTACAAACGTTCTACTTCGACAAAGTTTGCAACAATTTAACCCAATACGCCGTTCACTTTGCCACAGTCAACACCGTCAGTGTTGCCGCGCTTCAATGGAAAAACTCACACGTACACACTGTTTGAACATTCTTGTATTGCCTTTATCACATTTCCCGTCGATGAAACTGCAAAGAACACTAACGGTAGGTTTTTCTCGGTACATTGTGTACAGGTCGGTACAACGATTGGTGTTCCCACACTCAGCGTGTTCTGTGAGTGAGAACAGTGGACGTCGTATTGGGTTAAATTGTTGCAAAATCTATCAAAGGAGAAAGTTTGCAATGGATGCAGTTGGAGTTATTTTCTATCGCCAGCAATGTTTTTCTAATCACCCAAGCACGTTGTAATTCCAAGCTATTTTGAAATTCACTGTAAAAGGTCATCCCCAAATTAATCGTAAATGATTTTTGTACGATTATTGGCTTTTTCACCAGAGCAGTATATGCGATAAAGCGTAAATTTTAAAATACGTTTTATGAAACTTAAACACCCGATGACGCTATATCAGGCAGCCAAACAAATCATCCTGTCATGTACTGGCTCTCATTTTCAGGAGGGTTCAAATTCTTGTGGTACTAGCCGTGCTGGCTGTGAGTTCTGCGGCCGTCGAAACAGAACTGGCTGTGGACAAGGCACCAGCCGTTGAAGAAACATCAGACATCAAGGCAGAGGAGGAATTCCAAGCCGTCGATGAAGCTGACTTTGACGAGGCAGACATGGAGGAATCTGAAGATTTGAAAGAGGAGGATATTGAGGAAGAGGACTTGGAGGAACGCAGTGCCGAGGACGCGGAAATGGAAGCGCTTAACAATGAAGATGTCGAAGAAGTGCTGAAGCGCAGTTCTATCGAACTTGAGACGGAACAACGCAGCGATGACGATGAAAATAATATCAACACAGAAAACAGTAAGTATGCATTCTTTGCATTGAAGAGCAAGTAACTTTATATGTTTTTTTTTTAACTTTTTATAATGTTAAAATCCGTTTCTTGTACTACTTTGAAAAGCATGTTGAAACCATAGACCCTCAGGGACTATGTTGAAAAACACCAACTACTTTACTTGTCGGCACATCATCTATAAGTGTAAATTCAATATTACATATATGTGCAGGCCGAGTTTACAAGCTCAACAAGTTCTCTCTAAACATGCCTTGACGAGTAGAAGAAGACACTGTGGTTAACATTAGAAATAAAAGCAGTGAAAAGATTCATCAAATGTTACAGCTACTAGCCCTTGAGTCCTTTCATGGTCAGGTGTGACACGATTGGAAATAATTTGGGATAATTGGATTTTCATATTTTTCAAATTTCTCAAACGTGTTAGGTGCCATAAAGCTAAATGTTGCAATATTGCAAATTACTCATAAAAACAAATGTGTCATATCAAAAGCAAAGCAGAAAAGATTACATTTGTAGATTAAATCGGCATTACTTCACCATCCAATTATCCAAAATTAGTTCCAATCGTGTTGATTCGATGAGGAAATGCGACAGAATTGTTTTATTCAACAATGCCTCAGAAACACGAACTAAGGCCCGGCAGATGCTATATGCATTGCTACTGTTAAAGAGCTTCACATAGACCTCGAAGCTAGCTTTTTAGTTTCAGTGTATTACTTTTTTACGATTCTCACCAACCAAGACGACTTAGGATGATTGGTACGAGAATTACATTTTTTTATTTTCGATATTGAAAGTTACAGTACGAGTGCACAGCTATGGAAATTCATCGAGCATACCTCAAAAACCTTGCCACATTACTCATTTAGTTCGATGCCAAGGTGGCCGTGTCCAAAGGGTTTCTATCGACCACGACGGTTCCGTTCAGAACATGGTGACTATTGGACGTTGATATCCAAACTTTCCGAGTCTGCTTTGTGGATTTTATGCATGCTATTGATTTAAAGATACTTGTCCACATGTCAGAGGTCTCCATCGTGAATATTTCAGGTATTTTTGTTGTGTCGAGTTTTTTTCGAGATGACCAAGCTATTGATTTTTAGGGCACAAATCATTGCAGACCGATACTGTTAGTAAGTATCAATGATCGACTTCCATAGAAGCTGCAACTGTTAACTCCGTATCAAAAGGTACTTCAAAGCGACTTTCCTGTTCTTCTTTTCGCATACAGTTCACAAACGTTGGGTGTGCTATGGACGCAATGGCTGTTACTTGGTTTTCTGTCAGCATTACAACTGGAAAACGGCAAGACGCGTCTGCAGAGCATATCGTGGCGAGCTGGCAAGCATCCATAATAGTTATCAAAGAGCTGTCATATATGGTAACATATCAGATCTCTAATATATGTATGTATGTATGTATGTATGTATGTATGTATGTATGTATGTATGTATGTATGTATGTATGTATGTATGTATGTATGTATGTATGTATGTATGTACGTATGTACATATGAATGTATGTATGTATCTATGTATGTATCTATGTATCTATGTATGTATCTATGTATCTATGTATCTATGTATGTATGCATGTATAGATGGATGGAAGGATGGATGGATGGATGGATGGATGGATGGATGGATGTAGGTATGCGTGTGTGTAATACTCAAATACAAAATAATACTTTAGTTACCTATTTGTTTATTTGATTTGATTATTTATTTATTTATTTATTTATTTATTTATTTATTTATTTATTTATTTATTTAACTATTTATTTATTTATCTAACTATTTGCTTTTATTTTCTTTTATTCTAAAACAGCGTTGGCCCGTCGCTTTGGAAACCTTTGGATCGGACTTAATGACATAGCTCGGGAGATGCAGTATCGTTGGTCAGACAGATCTAAAGTAAGCGTCGTTATTTTTGAAACTTGTTTGTGAAGTACATGTCAAGGTACACTTACATCAGAAAAGGAGATGTATGTGTTTGCTTATCTAAAGAAAAAGATAATCATTTCAAAAAACTAAGCAATCAGAGCCAGCTAGTGATCCAGACGGCGTTTAGCGATAGAGCTTAAATATATCTTAGATATTATACATAGGGAGCCACATACTTTTGCGTCTGATAGATTAATTGATAGATGGATCGATTGATCTGTTTATCAAAAATGTATCATAACATTCTTTTCTTGTTTAAGTGAATGCAGTTGACGACCGCGTAATCAGTACTATACATTTCCCTGCCCTCATATCCACGAGAGAGTTAATAGGGAAAACTTCACGACGACTATGACAAACACCTGTTTGCGATATAAGATTTACACCGAGGGTATATTTTGAGAGCACGGGTATTTTGTTTTTTGATCAGATCAACTACGGCTGGTGGCAGCCTGGTGAGCCTAACGATTACTGCAATAGGGAAGATTGTGTTGAAGTCTACCGAAACGGACATTGGAACGACGCGAGGTGCTATTACAGACGTCGTTTTGTCTGCAGACGTCGTTGGCACCATCGCTACTACTGGGGATAAACGAGAAGGTATTTGTATTACCGTGCGTTTGTTAATCTCTGGGGTGAAGTCTGACAGTTCGACCACGGTTTGAAATAGAGACCGTGGGTCACTGCCCTTGCTTACATTCGCCAGGGCCGGGGAAAACATTTCCTGTCAGAAAGAACATATTCCTTTCACCATGTTGAAGCGAAACGAGATTATTAAACCAAATTTTAAATTATAGAACAAATAACCCCAAACAATTTTCACAAAAACTTTATTCCGTTATACGGCAATTTATTCATAAATACACAATGCATGTACATTCATGCAAGCACGCATGCATGTAGCCAGCCAGCCAGCCAGCCATTCATACATAGATACATATGTAGATATATACACAGATACATACAGACAGATAGCTAGATAGACAGACATATATGCATACATACACATATTCATTCATTCATACATACATTCATACGTATCATTCATACATACATTATTACGTACGT
>LD342818.1:211958-223706 GCA_001465055.1 Ptychodera flava | reverse complement strand
AAAAGTTAGAGGGGGGGGGGGGGGGGGGGGGTTCTAGTTAGGAAAGGTAAAGACTGTTTAGCAGGAGGGGCAATCGACAAATCGTTGGAAATCAACAAGGTGAAATAGATTTGATAAAAAATAACAATTTTTGTTCCTCATTCACATTGTATTTAAAAAACTATAAACCATCATGTCACTTCGATACAGGCTATTTCAAGACCGTTACTTGTCGTGGCATGGTTAAAATGCGAATAGTATGTCTACATCTGCAATTCCAGGGCTTTTGAATCGCATTACGCAAATTTTATTACAGCTCAAAATAGGTATCGTGGTTGGAACAAACTTTTTGGCCTGTTGGCTTACCGTAACAATGGAAAAAGTCGTACCAATTAAGCAGACCACTACAGGAAATATATTAGACGATTCATTATATGTAATTTGTTGCAAAACTGGCAAAATTGGCACTTATCATCGTTTTAGACGGTAGAGCATAGAATACATAATGTATTTCTTTGACGTTTTTGTATGGCGCAATTACCTTATGTGCTATTCCGATTGTGTCTTTGTGATGACATGGTCTAAACTCAAGCTCGCAATTGTTCAAGTTCAATGCGCATGATTGCTTGAGAAGACATTGTCTAAATACAACTTTTCACAATCTTCATGAAGTTTCAAAACAGTATTCAGTGAGGTTTACCCACCTGATGTATCCTTACTTCTCTCTCTCTTCTTTTTCGTCTGCATTTTTCAGCTGCGATGCGATTCCGTTCTCTCCTCGCCCGTCTCCTCGCATCCTCTTCCTCACTAAACTGTATAAAAAAATGAAAAAGATTCTTGTAGGCATTGATCGGTGATGTTAATGTAACAACCGACTTGGGGACAGGTGCATGTTTGAACTCGAACATTTTTATAAAAATTTCTGATCTACAACCTGTCTGCGTTTATTGTAAAGTTTTTGAAATAAATAACATTTTCAGCGTCTTATTTTTGACATTTTTCCCAGGGAGCTAGGACAGAGATGGTGGCCATTTTGAATTTTCAACAACAGTAAATTTAAAGTAATTCGTTTTTCAGGTACCACACTTTGCAAGGTGACCCCTGATTTTTTATCTTGACTTTGAATAATAACGTTTAAAAGTTTCCGTGAAGAAATCTTAAGCAGACATGTAAGTCTTTTTCACTTTCGATGCACATGCTACCTTAAGATATCACGTTTATTTATTCGGCATTTTCATTAGACAATATATTCATTGGCAGTATTCATCAAAGAAAACCACGAGAATTTTAATAAACTGACAGATTTTTAGATGACCAGTCCCTTGAAGCTCTGCTGCAATGGGATAGTTTCACAGTGTAGTTGAAATGTGCTTGCTTGAATTCGTTGGATATTTCAATCATTAATCGACCAGTTAACGTGTCCTGTAGTTCAGTGACTCAATTCACTGTTATCTCGGTACAGATGTCAGGTTGATCCCACCTCTGAACGGTAGATGCGGAGGCGAAAAGTAAGGAATAAAATATTGCCGGAGGCGATGAAAAGGGTTTCATTGCGTCAAATATGAAATTTAGGCGAATCTCCACACAACCATTTGGCTGCAGCCAACGACATCATTGTTTGAAAAGTAAAAATTCTAAGTCTAAAAAACACCGCAAGTTTATTAACATTTTCAAAACCACAGTGATTGTGTTTTTATGAACCTTGTTCCGAAAAAACTACGAAAAAAACGAGGTCCATTTTCACCAAAATTCTTCCATTGGGTTCATTTATCTAAATGCAATACCAATTTTATTTCCAAATGCGCAGGTTGCGAATGAGCATGATTAATTTTGACGACGGAACCTCAGTTATGTCATGTCGCTAGGCATCTCACTTACCTCTCACTAACATCTCAAATATTTCCTATTGTGTCTTTCTCTTTTCGGTTTGCTGCAAATATTGATTTCACGGCGCACACAAGTGCACACACCCTCTTCTACAACTCGAGCAATTTCAAATTTGTCATACACATCACACTTTCGACGAGTGTTAAATCAACCTATTACTTTTGTCATTTCGATGTTTGTTCGAAACTAGTCATTCATTAAAGAAACCCTACAAAGTCCACCTCTGTGTTTTTCATTTGCCGTTTGACTGAACACGCCCTATACTTCGCTACCTGTAGCATAAACCTAGGCTCTGAGAGGAGCTGCTTATCAATTTTGGTCATTGATGGAAGAGAAACAATTCTCGACGACATGACCAAACCGTCGCCTGCTCTCTGAACCGTATGTTTGTTGCTCGTTCAAGATCAAAAAAGGGGAAAGGTTAAAATATAGATTAAACAAAAACTCAGTGCGATAAATTTCTTATATTTCTAGAATAAATTTGGTGTAAGTATATGCATTTTACAACATCAGATACGTACCTGCATCACAAAAACATTCAGTGAAAAACTCCCTCCCTCCCTCCCTCCCTCCCTCCCAACCGGAAGGTCCCATACTTTAATATTTAACAATCTTTAAAGCGTACCAGTCTACCGTATTGCCACACCTGTAACAGAGTACGAGTGGTTCCTGCTTGGAACGTTTCCAGAAACTGGACGTGACAGGTTTTTGAGTGTCATGCATTCGACACGTAGGCATTGTACAAAATATATGAGGAATGCACGGTGACTAATTTCTTTACGAGCACACATGTGATCTACGAACCGACACATTGGGCTTTTCGCCCACTTAATAATGAAGAACTACTGTGGCTAATATGAAATACCAACCCTGGCGGGAATGTTGCCGGAGTGTTCGGTAACTAAAGCCTGCCATAACGTCAATCAAAACTGAATTATCAAGAATGTTTACACACTACTGATATTTCGCGTTCAAAGTATTATGATGACGTCATAATCCTGTCAATGATCGATGAGAATGTGCCTTTCCGTCTTGGTTGGTTATGAAACGATATGCTCTCACTGTACCGACATTGTTTGTCGATTAGAAGGAAATAAACTCTGAACACAAACAGCGGTAACCGACATGAAATTGCATTTTGTAATAATACAATATAAAAATACTCAGCGCCTATGGTTGTGGCCTGGTGACAGCTCATATAATTTCTCGAAATGATAAAGTACACCTGATAAAAGATTATTCACTTAATTTTAAATGCTCAATTTATCGATATTTCATCGGTATTGACCTATCACCACCATGCTGATAACACAAACGAGTATCTAGACTTATCTCACACACCAATTTTGACGGTCTATTTACCCAAACTACTTGCTGCGGTCCATCAAATAAGTGGTGTGAGCGACTAGACTCGAAATCCGGAGCTACGGACAGATGTAACTTTCTAACTTTTCACAGCAAATAACTTTACAACGCCAAATTCTTTGGAGAAATTTGGTTAATTTATTTAGCAGCAGACAACAGATGGGCACGGTGTGAAAGCCCTGCTATTAACCCTCACATTCTGCTAAGGAACGACTAGACATTATTCGCAATTGTTTTGTCGTCGCACACCTATCAAGTTGTACAATAACATTTGAAAGAAAATACATTCCCGTGTTCCGACACGGCAAAGGTGTTTCATCAGCGCTGGTTAGCCATGCGTACTCTGCAGGTCGTATCATGCAACCGACTTTTGCCGCGGTCAAGATATAAAATTTGTGTTTGATTTTCGACTAAAAAATATAACTTGACAGAAAAGAGGTCTTTTTCCTTCATTTTTCTGCCAAGATATTGAATAGAAAGTCTGAACGGTTCAAATCGGCTAAATCTAGCGCAGTGTTAGTTTTCAAACGACCTCTCAGGTAACTTTTTGTCAGCTTGTATTTTCTCACGCTAGTTTAGGCCTACACAGCCGCGGTACGACAACTCTTCCGCATTATTCTGTATAATACATACCTCCAAATTTGACATAGGTGGCTGGTATTCCAGGTACACACAGGGAAGTCCCTTGGACATTCTTCGTTTCCTTATGGCAGACTGTAACTCCTGTTTGACCAACGAGGAACAGATTTTGTCGACCTGCGTGCGGAAATGCTGCTGGTTCATCTCGCCGCGAGAGGTCGCTGGTGTTAAGCGGTCGTATTGAGAGTCCGGGCGTTTCTTTTCGCTGCTGTTTGCAGAAAGATGTTAAACAGCCAAACGTCCAATCCTTCCCTGTAAACGTTTTTCAAGGGAGTAGAATGATGAAAATGACTCCAGCATTTATATATTATGTTTTAAAAAGCATGCGCAGGGGGCTTATTAAATTTAACGTTGTGAGCTCCCCGACCACACAAATTGGAATAAAGATTGGGCTATTCATTGTCAGGGCACCTGTACCTCACTTCAACAACATTTGATTGGTCGCCTTAAACTGTTAAAGAAAAATACCCAATTTATTTCCGTTCCAAGAATTAAATACTTCCTGGTAATAGTGACATATGTATTGATTTATAGATCTACAGCGACGTGCCGCTTCGATAATTGCAATACTTGCATTTTAAACTCAAAAGTTACCGCCCCACAATCGCTAGTCATTTTTAGTGAGAAAATGTGTCAATTTTTGAATGGCATATCGGGCACATCAAATGTTCTTTCCGATAGCTCGCCCTTCAAACATGTCCGCTCCCGCAAGGTTTGGTGCTGTGACCTACCGAAAGAGTCACCACGGAGACAGGCTATGAATGCAGGATCCCCGTGTCCTAACCTGTGGCATATGGCATCAAGCGTGGTGCGATGGCATTACTGTACGCAGTAGGTAGAGTTCATTCAGGCATATCCAGTGCACAGTACACATCCCAACCCCAACCCAAACCCAAACGCTTGTATCGAAATCTAGGCTTTGGGACAATACATTTCTGAGGATAAATCATGTGATATGATTGTAATTTCTTACAAATATGTTCAGTTTGTTTCAAATGCGTCATTTCTGAGAATGTTAAGTCCCCCTTTAATGACAGCTTGCTGTGTCGGTGTACCCATGTCTTAGACCTTTGGCCATACCGATCGATAGCCAGGTTTTACAGGACTGTGTGTATGCAGTCACCTACCTACTGACAGACCGGTTAGCCTGTATAAACAACGAAATTGCAGGCCTTTAAAAACGGGGTGTAATAAACACATCCTGTAACGCGGGTTCCAAAGTACTTTAGACCTGTCCTATATGCTACAACATGTTGATTTTTTTAACTTTTATACTTTCAAAACATTGAATCAACACTTCTTCCGACAAGGAAAACTGGGTCCCAGATTTCTTGCATACGGAAATATATTTTTTACTATAACCCAAACGGGATTCGAACCCCCCACACACTCACAGCAACATCGTCTAGCTACTAGGCCTCACACAAAACCAGTCGGCTACAGTTTCCAACCCAAAAGAGTTGGTCACAGCAACAGACTTAGAAGAAGACGCTTCTCTTCGGCCTAACCAGCAATAATATCAAGACCAGTGAACGTTTGTAGTTTTTTTATCATTATTTCATCAAGCATACTGTACATCAGAAGGGTTAATGGTGCCCTTTGCATATAAAAAACCGAATCTGGGATCACCACAAGTGTTAAAGACACTGGATTATTCCCAAAAACGTGCCGCAAAAGTGAACACCACAAATCGGCGACGGCTAAATTTCAAGGAACCAAGACTAGAAATTCTGAAATTCGCTTTTGTGTACAGTAGCTTTAATGGGCGCTTCTGGCAGAGCAGGCGACAACCGGACATTCAGTGACGTCACGTTGACAAAGTATTACTTTTAATCCTAACGTCGGTCTTTTTCGTCAGCCAGAAAACTCAGATGTTTGGTTCACATGACAGATCAAGTTCACTACCCTTAAAACCCATCAGAACGAAAACTTACCTTTGGTTAGCGTCGCCAACAACCGAAACCGACAGTGCCTGGTAGCCCGAGCTTGCCGTTGCTTGCTCAGTAACGATAAACTCGTGAACGAATAATGATCATGTATACAAGGCAGCTGGCATTTCAATCGCTGCCCAATGAAAAAATTGCCGGGCTACTCGTTGGCACAAGACCGGCTTCAGAGGGGGCATCCCCTTCGTCAGTTTACACTGTAGCAGGACATATTGTATGTAGTCGACGCCATACCCTCTGGACTTTGGACGAATCCAGCCTGCCCACCCGTAGCCTACATTGTAAATACATCACCGGCATGGTGACAAATCTATACGTGTCATCTGGCAACAGTCAAAGTGTCTGCCAAACCGTGTCGTGGGCAGTATTCAGGTGGCTCCTGCTGGTTTATAGTTTTCTTTTAAATCTCTAATCAGAGGTTTGTTTTTTACAGTGTAAATTATTAGTTTCATAGTGAACAATGCTTGACAGTTCGAGTATGCCCCCTGTGGAGTGGGCGTAACGAGTGATAAACTATACTCTATTGTTACGACTGTGTATAGCATAAATATTATTCGCTGTGGTTTAGCAGAAATTCTAGTTTTTATATTTGCTTTTAAATCTAAGATCAAAGTTTCGGTTTCACTGTGAACAATGCTCTGTAGTCCAAGTGCCCCCTGTGGAGGGGGCGTGAAAAGTGATAAACTACAATCAATAGCAATAGACTGCGTAACCTAAATATAGTTCTCTATGCTTTGGTAGACTATAAAAATATCCTATTCTCGACATGCTATTTCTGCATTACCTGTCTACGTGGGGTGAGAACTCTGAATGTTTCAAATAATTGTTGGTAATCCGCCTCTCGCAATAACAGAATAAAACTCCCCATCCTCATCCTGATAAGAGTCGACGTAATGTTGGCCGAAGGTGGGAAATCACAAATTTCTTTAGTTTCGATTCAAACAAATTGAAGTGTCGACGACACAAATAACAGAATCATGTATATCCGAACTTGGTTTCGGTGCGACGGCGAGCTTTGATAAGAACCAGCTCAGTGTCAGCAGTGACCTGACATGTCAGGAAATTTAACCCAAAAAAGGAGCGGAACGAAACGAGACAGCTTTCTTCTTCAAACATTCACCGTATAACAGCATACATTTACCGCACCTGCCCAATCATTTTACATGAAACCCCTATCGCAAACAGACGAACGATCAAAACAAAACTTTTAGCAAATTCGTACGTCCGGCATTGGCACTGTTGTAATGATTTTATGTCAACTGTCAACATTGCGTTAGAAACTGAGGAATGGTTCCAGCAAATTATTTCATCGGCACAATTTTACAAGTGTTATAGCCTAAAACTGGTGACGTCAAATACAAGGCGTCGGTGTTCTGTGTATGGCGATTTGACGTCATCAGTTTGTGACTATACCCCTTGTAAAATGATGCCATTTCATCTTCTGTTGCTCTGTATTTGTTTGTACAGTCTTTGTGACTTTAAAACATTGGAGCCCAACTTGACGAAATGCACTTACTGGGTACCACAACAGTAGAAAAAGGTCAGATTTTGATTAGGGTGAATATAGAATTATTTTAATTTCAATCAATAAATTAGGATAAATCTTAATTCGTTTTCAGAATTGGTTAGCAAGCTTTGCCTATAGCATGACAGGTCTTCGATCAGTCGGTACGAGTTTCGGCTACTGGGACTATCTCAGGTCCAATTTTTTGAAGAGAGTTGTCAATTTCTTTCTTTTGATGCTGCAAGTCACTTTCATCGTCTTTCTCCTGAAAGTTGAAAAAACAGGAAACAGCATGATCAAAAGACACGTAAGGCTTGATAGTTTATCAGGGGAAATTTCAGGGTGAAGGGGCAATATATTTGAACACGTGCAGCATCAAAACTTTCCAATGTAGAGGTGTAGGTGTCATCGACAAATTTAATAAGGCGTGTTCAGACTTCCAGTATACGCAAGCCAAAACATATGACATATTGTCTAGTGACTATTGTCATCGACACAAGGCTGCCCTCTACTCTACATAACTTGAATGATACATGTCAGCAAATGATTATGCAGTATGTTCAACAATACCATCAAGTTTATATGAAAGATACTGTAAAGGAACCACGTTTGATGATTTTCACACTACCACGAGAAATGTAATGCTAGCATTATTATCGCCCGGAAACGATTTTCAGAAATCCAATTGATCTCATTTTCAGAGATTCATACTCCCTATCGAAGTATTTTGACCAGGTGACTCCCCTGAAGAAGCCGCAAGTTGATAAAAATTTGCAGCACAGTACACGGTCCCTCCAAAAGGGCTATGTTATATACAGTCTCTGCGCAGACTCTTAGGTAACAGGAGCCGAAAACTGAAAAAAAAAAACATGACACAGACAAAGTGAGCCTAACATTCCACCACTGATGGCGTATGAAGTATCTCATATTTCTTCTAATGGCCCGGAAAACCTTACCTTTTCACTTCCTTCTCCCGTGGACGCATCTCTTTCGGGTTTATTCTTGTCTTCAGCGGTTGGTTTTTCCTCTACTGTCTCGGTCAACTTTTCAGTCTCTGCAGAGTCTTTCCCTTTGCCGGTTATTTCCTCCTTTTCTTCAAGAAGTTTCTTGACTTCCTCCACCCTCTCCTTCTCATCGCCTTCATCGGATTCGTACTCTCCACTGTCCGTGGTGCACTCTTCGCTTGGCTGAAAATTTAGAGCAAATCACATTTTCATCGAAAATAAGAATAAGTGCCACGGGACTTAATATGGATCACGAGTTTGAATGTGAAACCTGTCCGTCTGTTGGACTTCACTCTTCAGAGGAACCTAGTTGGCATTGCTTACATAGACGGGGAGGTATGATTTACGCTTTTGGCCGAAAAATGACGAGCTTCACAGTTATTGGCCAAACGGTTTCCGCGGTCCGAATTATTAGAGATGTAACAACGAACTCAAACCACTAGTTTTTTTCGGCGGAGTTAAATGAGGCCGAATCCCTGTTGTGAGGTACCTCAAACAATTTTCTCGATTACAGTTCGAAAAGAAACTTTCATTTCGGCATTTTCAACATAAACATCCTTCTCCGGACTAAGTGAACAATCATATCAGATGGAACTTGCGGGATGAAATGCAATTTCATTGATCGTCGATCTCATTTTTTGAATAAATTTAACAATTAATCGCAAGTCCTCAAGAGAAGGGGGTCAATCTTCGTAATTTCAGGTGGCCACTAAAATGACGTCATCCCACCAATTTTAAGCTGCCAATTTCCGCGTCATCCGAAATGAATATAAGTTTGAAGTTCTAGCTTTGCTACAATGCAGAAGGGTTTTCGACAGACAAACCCCATTCGCGTCAGGACGATTCATCTCAGAAATTCATTTCAGAAACTGCATGAACTATTCTTATTTCAGTTCCTTACGGAATAATCTTCATCTTGACTGGATCGATAGGTTTCCGGATCAAAATCGCTACTGATGTCACTATCCGTTAGAGTCTCGTCGTGTTTCCGCTTCCGTTCAGCATCGTGTGGTTTCACTGGACCCTCCTCCCCACCTGCAGATTTAAAGACATGTTGACCTTTTGTCAAGAATTTTAATTGATGACGCCACTGCAGTTTATTTGATAAGGAAGCTACCTTTTCAGACCTTGCGAAAGAAAATGTGACTGAGCAACTAGGTTTCTGCACAAGCAAAATTGGAGAAGGGACAAAGAGAGTTTAAATATAGTCTTTCGAGACTGTAGGGGATTCTGCTTACAGTAGAGGATAAATTCCATGCAAAACTACCATATAGAAAGAAAAACTCTGAGAGTTAACGGACTAGCCTGAGATGAGAATTACATTGAATGACACAATACCATGGCGACTTGAGATAGTTTTTTCACAAAAAGAAAAAAAGTAGTTTTCCTGTTTTCACCAAAACTTTGAATGCTTTTTTATCAGGTTGACATAAGAAATAAAACCTCACACAACATGAATTCGAAGTTGACATCATGACCTCCGCGTCAGTTCAACCATCACTTTAATTGGTTCAACACATTGAAAACGCCCTCATGATTAAGCATTCTGTGACTGATCAAGTTTGGTAGGAGGTGGCGCCATAACCCACCTGCAGCCGGTGGCGATAGGATAAGGTATCTCCTTATATCGCCACACCCGCTACTGCGAGATATGTTCATGCCTAGCGCTTGCACAGCCTTGTTGGATATTGGCAGGTACTTCAGCATCTGGTGCAAGAGAGACATTGCGTGTATTCTTTTCTTGGGGGTCTTCTTAGCTCTCTTGGCGATAGTTGCTGGAGAACTGGCTCCGGATTTCCTCGATGATCTGCCATTGGAAATGCGTAATAGGTAATTGTACACCCGGCGAAGCACGTCAGTCTGTGAAATAAATAGCAAAAATGTGTTGGGGATGGGATTCATAATGGCAAATATTAATCTGTATATCAAAAGTCAGTAGTTTCAACCTGAAGGAGTCTTTTACTAATAATAAACGGTTCTCGCTTACAGTGTCTATGGTTCAAGGATCAGTCTTGCAGTACATGATACATGCAGCAGATGGTTACTTGGCTTTGACTGCACGGATAGAGTCAATGCAAATTTCATCGTGACTCGCATACAGCAACCTAATCGATACAGTGATGAAACGACAAATGCTAACGTTTAAAGCGCAGCTCTTTACCTCTTGAAATTCCAAAATATGTCAATTTTTTATCAACATAAACCACAATAAACTTGCCGAAATTGTCAAGACGTTGCAATTTTTGAAATAACTCTACGCTTGGATAGTACTAATGCCAGATCTAAATCTGAGACTGGATAATTCACAAAAAGGCAACGAAGCACTATTACCAGAGGCAGTACTGGTCAATCAACAGTTTCGTTGTTGATCTACACTCAATTTCAAACTCTGGCTGTTACAGGAAAAATTGTGAGCGGTTTCGTTACGGCTAGTCCTAGCCATCGTTCTCGTCTTTCAACTTACAAGTATGAAATTGTTATAACGCAGTGTTGCACAATTTAAAAGTTCATGTAGAAATGCCAAAAACATCACTCACCCAGATCTGCAGAGGCAAAGAAACCACCTGTCTCGCAAAATTAAGCAACGACACCAGCTTACCGGTAGGAATTTGCTAAGAAAGGAATTGGAAGGGAAAATGTTGAAAAACAAGTAATGAATAATCCATTGAGCTTAGAATGCCATTGATAACAACAGCGCTATTCTTCGTAATGACAAAAATAGACAAAAGAGTTACATGTAGTCCGAAACTTCATCATAATTTCCGCACGCAGCACCAAATCTCACGAATATTTCTATGTGATGAACTTACAAACATGATCAGCATAATATCTTTACCGAAACAGGCAGTTTAAAGATGAGAAAAAATATTTATATTTTTCAGAACGCGAACAAGTTTACTCATGCGCGTTTCAAACCACGAGGAAAGGCTGAGCAGTTTTCTCGGTGCATCTTAAATGATTGGTCAGCAACATATCTTCATGCATCA
Source organism: Ptychodera flava (assembly GCA_001465055.1). Lineage (NCBI taxonomy): Eukaryota > Metazoa > Hemichordata > Enteropneusta > Ptychoderidae > Ptychodera > Ptychodera flava. The sequence goes on along the minus strand of LD342818.1, from coordinate 212,395 downwards.
GAAAAGATAAAAGCGTTTCAGCTACAATCCGTTGTAAATCTCTTCGAAGACTCAATTATGTCATGAGAAAATACCCGCCGTATAAAACCAAAAGTTATAATGCATTTCCTGAGATACATCTCGAAATTTAAAAGGGAACACCAATTGTTGATAACATTTCTAGTCTGCTCGCTATTACTTACTTCTTCAATTCAGAGAAACTGACAATATAACCACTGTGCACAAAGCTTACCTTGTAAACAACGCTACATTTTTCATTAAGCAGACAAGAAAATTGAGAAGACTTCCAGTCGGCCCCGACCCTGTAACCTCCACAAATGTAATAATCTCCATAAATGTAATATCAACCACAATTGTAATAAAATCAACCACAAATGTAATAAAATAGTCAACCATTAATGTAACAACCCGCAACCACAAATGTAATAAACAAATTA
>LD342818.1:191603-205771 GCA_001465055.1 Ptychodera flava | reverse complement strand
TACACTGTACATAACTTCATAAGCTTACTTTCCACACCATTTTAAGACGAAATTTGCCAATAATTGGCCAGACTCATTATTTCTAAACCTTATGAGGTAAATAACATAAAAGAGAGGTAAATAACATGAAATTGAACCCAGACAAAACAAAAGACATGCTAATCTGTTTTAGGAAAGACGAACCAGACATTCCGAAAATTGTCATAAATGGATCGGTCATAGAAAGGGTAAAGGCCCAAAAACTCCTTGGAGTTATGATAAATGATACACTGTCTTGGTCTGACTACATCAACTACATTTACAACAAAGTTTCAAAACGTCTGTATTTTCTCAACCTCCTTAAAAGATCAGGGTTGAGCACAAAGCATTTACAAACATACTACGTGTCAATCATAAGACCCGTGGTCGAGTATGCATGTTTCTTACATCAGACCAAACCACACTTCTTGAATCAGTTCAAAAGAGAGCATTTCGAATCATATATCCAGGGAAGTCATACCAAGAATCTATCGCAACTAATTGCAACACATTGCATCATAGAAGAGAGAAGTTATGTCATTCTTTCTTTCATAAAATTTGTATTGATACTGACAAGTTGAACCCAGTCTCCACCAGTTGAAGACTCGTCACTCCAAGCAATATGCTACTCCAAGGTGTCATACACAAAGGTTTAAGAATAGTTTTATCCCCTACGCTCTTTACAATTATCAAAGATAGCTTTCCTTTTTACATGTATGCGCTTTTAGAACCACTTTTTATGATTTTTATGACTTTTAACGGAGTAATTTTAATATGCACCTTTTAATTTGTGTAATTTTTTGCTCACGTGTTTACACACGTGAGCATATGTCGCAGCGATGTCTGTCTGTCTGTCTGTCTGTCTGTCTGTCTGTCTGTCTGTTGGTCCAATATCTCAAAAACGGCTTATCAGATCAGAATCAAATCCGGTACATATATTAAGTTAGCAAATGGCAAGAACTGGTTAGTTTTTGGTAGTTGTGGCTTGCATACTTTTTGTTCATTTGCATAATTAATGATTTTAGAAAAAACAGATATATATTAAAAACGACTACAAATAATTTGATGAGATTTGCTACAAATGTTTATCACACCAAGATATATCAGCAGTGGGAACCATTAAGGGGTGACATGAAAGATAAATGCTAATTTGCATATTTAATGAACTTTCCTAACTAGAGATACATGTCTGATTTGACTCGATCAAAATTAACCAAACTTGGTATGTACCGGTATATTAAAGATACTATGATTTAACATTATTGAAAGTCATTAAGCGTTTTAACTTCAGCCAATTCCTAATTTGCATATTTCATGAACTTTGTTAATTAGGAATATATATTTGAAATGACTGGACCAAAGTTGATGAAACTTGCTACATGTATTGAAGCCACTATGATACAACATTTTTGAAAGTCATTAAGCATTTTTACTTCAGCCAATTCCGAATTTGCATATTTGATGAACTTTCCCAATTAGGGATATGTATCTGAATTAACTTGATTGTAGTTGTTGAAACTTGCTATATATATCAAAGATACTGTGATATAACATTATTGAAAATCAAAAGAAATTTTTACTTCAGCAAAACCTAATGTGAATATTAAATGAATTTTCATAATTAGGGATATTTATCTGAATTGACTTGATCAAAATTGATGAAACTTGCTATGTACATTAAAGACACTATAATACAATGTTATTGAAAATTATTAAGCATTTTCTCTTCAGCAGCCAATTCCTAATTTGCATATTTTAATGATCTTTCCTAATTAGAGATATATGTCTGTATTGACTTGACCAAAGTTGACAAAATTTGCTACACATATTGCAGATACCATGATACAACATTATTGACAATCATTAAGCATTTTTACTTAAGCCAATTCCTAATTTACATATTTAATGAACTTTGCTTATTAGGGATATATACCGGGATTTACTTGATCAAAGTTGGCAAAACATGCTATGTAGGCCTACATTGATGATTATACCAGGTACTAGGTCAAAACAATATCGAAAGTCATTTCACATTTTCATGTCAGCTAATTTACAATTTGCATATCCAATGAGCTTTCACAGCTTGGCATATATGGCTTGAAGGACTTGGCCAACGGTAATTACACTTGCTATATAAAATGGTGATACAATGACAGCAGTCAAAAAACTTTAATATTTTTATTTCAGCTAATGACATATTTGTATACTTCATGACCTTTTAGAATTAATCGGCGGTGATTATTGTTCATTATGTGGATCATAATAATTTCAATGAAGTTGCAAACATGTGGCAAAGGTTCAAATTTACACATAACTTCAACATATAATGAAACACGTGAGCATTTTCAGTTCATATCTGGTTTAAATTGTAGGAATTCAACCTGTCTGTAAGCTTATGTGTATGGATCTGGTTGCAAAAATGTTTAATAAATAAATATATGCGAACGCACATCATCGATACGCATATCGAAAGAGTTTCATTACATATTCCATAAACCAAAGGCTACGAATGTGATCAGGAGTACGATTTTCGACGGGAATTTAGCACCACGTCGTCGCGCCATCCACGTTTGTCCACGTGTATATCGTATCCTTGTAGTGTCAAAGGTCAAGAGTGATATTAGGTCAATGGTCGAGATCTCGCGAGACAAATGAGGCGTCTGGCTATCCATTTAGGATAGATTAACTAATACAAAATACAAATAAATAATTAATTCAAATAATTTTCTGAGTGTCAAGACAAACATTTAATAAATTCTGACTAGAGATATTTATGTACTCATGCGTTAGCTGTTATAATAAGTTACAAAATTGACATTTAATAGTGATGATGGTAGTAATCAACCAGTATCAAATTAGTTAGACACTACCTTTGTTTAGGTTTTTGGCAAAATGGCGGCACCAGAAGCTACTCAACAAAGCTCCGAGCCTGGCTCCGAAAATATAGAAAACCAAGGTTTCCTTGTGGAATTAGTTTCCAGTCCGCTCAATTTAATTTTACTAGCAATGTGCATTTATCTTCTGTATAAAATCCTGCGTCGCGAAAAACCGGACGAAACCCCACCGAGACCTCCGCCGCTTCCAAAGATGAAGAAGAGGGATTTTACGTTGGAAGAACTGAAGGAGTACACAGGTGACGAGAAAAATGATGGCAGGGTACTTGTCGCAGTTAACGGCAGGGTGTTTGATGTCACGAGAGGAAAGAAATTCTATGGGCCAGGTTAGCATCCTAACTAATCATTTTCGCATGATCTAGCGAGCTTCAGTATTACAATGACCGCGTCTGAAGGTAGCGACTATCATGTGTACGTAACGTGACCATAGTGTGGGTACTGTTGAACTTGTTGGGTAATGTTATGGTAATTCAAGTGTTGAGGGGAGCCGTACACGCCTACTTCTGTAGGCGAAATGACTGCCAGCAAGTCCACATATACCTATGCGTGTGCATGTACCCCACACCTATATATTTGGTTTGTGTCATATATTTGCTTCAAAAGACTTTCCAGTGCAATCAAACGCATTTTACTATGAATCTGTTTTATATAAATCGTCTATAATTCTCGCTTGTACACCCATGTTAGAACTAAAATACATAAGCTTATCTTTTCAGACCACTTCTCATATTTTTTCCTCAATTATAAAAATCTACTGGCCCGTTTTACTCTTTGATCCAGTATAGTCATCACACTTCAACTCTTTCAATTTCTGTTCATGCAACCTCATGTGCCAATACAACTTGAAATGACAAAGTCCACAAACTCACGCGGATCACGTGAAACACGTTTTACGATGATCGTGTATCTGTTGAAAAGAGAGGATGGGATGAGAAACAGCATTGCCCATATTCTTTGCCTTTTCTGCAGCCATTAATATTTTAGAATGAACAAAATGCTGTAACTACAGGTTTATATAAACTCAATCATCATAATATTGCAGTGTGAAGGAGGCGAAAATGGAGGTTCTGTAGATCAAGTGAAGGAGGTTGCGAAAATGGAGGTTCTGTAGATCAGTGAAGGGGGTTGTACTTTTACTGTAGCTAGGCATTACCCATTTGATGATAATTGCCAACAGTAATTTACTCACGATTTCCCTTTTGTTATCGTACATTGTTGTCATTATTGTGTACAATGCAAGTTCCGTTCTATTCCTCCTCCGATGACAAATGTAGCACATCCTTTATTCCATCATTGTATGAGCATCTTTGTTAAAAGTCAAAATGTTCGTTCAGAGCCAGCAAACCTTGTTTGCTTCAAATCTGGAGTTAAACCTGCCATTCCTTTGAGTATTGTTTTGTTTGCTAATTCACCTCAGAATTTATTTTATTGGTGTATTGGTATTTATAAAAGTAACAGGTTTCACAACCATATTGCCTGGTACACGTTTGGGTGGTGCCCTGGTAAGGTAACCGCTTTTGTGGCCTTGAAACATCACTCAATTATGCAATACTACATCCCACACAAAAGGGTCAAAGCATTGACAGGTTCTTGAGAGTATTCTCACTATGTGTATATTCTGATTTCTGCACTGTTTCCACAACCAGAATATGTGCTTGATTAAGCCTAAATGAGTTGCCAAGAGTGTGTGTGTGTGCATTGTGTGTTTCTTCTGAACTGTAAAGGAGTGGTTTACATTGTTATCTGTGCAGTCAACATATTGCAGATGTTGCGGGCATTACTCATATTCTATACCTGTAATCAAGCAAAAAAAATCTGAGAGGAAAGATAATTTTCAGACCAAAAGAGAAATGTGTGTTTTAAATTTATTTGTATCACTCCAGTAAATTGCTCAGTTCAGCTGACATCATACATGTATGATGTACCTCTGTCTCACCCACAAGGTCAGACATAACTTAAAGTTGACCTATGACATGAGTTCGTGATAGTGCTACCCTTACGAAAAGCTGATTTGTATTACCTTGAAAAGATAAGGTAAATTATCTCTTGTTAGTTACCGACCATATGAATGAATGTATAGAACCTCAATGCAGCTATCCGATTATCAACTACCAAGCATTGATAACACCATAACTTTTTTACGCGGCAGGTATGTATACTGACAGGCTGTATAATTTCAAGAATGACTTACATGTACTTGCAGCCAAGATGTTTGATTTAATTACACAGGGAACACTAACAGATACATGGATACAGAAATCAAGCTACGTGAACGTTGTTTCCAGTCATTCTCTCAGCATCAGGCATCAGATTGTCTTGCCAGGAAATTTATTAACTAGATTACAATTCTTGATCAAGGGATCAAGTCCTGATCTTTCTCTCATTAGGAGTGTGGATTACAGATTTCATTGCAGTTGTTACTGGTTTGGAATGTTGGGACACATAGTTGTGGCAATTGTCATTTCAAGGTGACTCAGAAGGTTGCATGTATTCCCAAGGGTGTGAATGTAAGTGAGTCTGGATTGTTTGGTCTGTACTAAATTTATGCTGTGCTCTGATGATTTATTTCAGTCACTGATACATGAGAGAAACGGGATCCCTCAAAGTGTTAGTGTTTCAATATGAGTTTTCAATATAAGGAAATAATTCTGATATTTTGTGAGTATCTGTCAACATGAATGGTCTTTTTCCCAAAGGAAAGAACAGTACTCCCATTAATTGACAGTGTATGATCTCAACTGATTTTACAGTGTATCAAGGAGTTTGCAACACATGAAACTGCAAAGTAAAAATGTCTGAAGAATCAACCAAGGCTGACTTCAGACTCAGTAAAGTAGAAGAAAAGTTTCTATCTAAAAATGTACTCTATGCCATCATCCTTTGCAGCAATATATTATATGCCACTCCACCAACTTAACTAATTTTGGAAAATAAATGACAAAACATATGGGAATTGTTTTGAAATAAAATAGAAATGTTTGTTTATTTCAGCATTTTATTTATTTTATTTTCAAGTACATATTGTGTGTCCAAAAGAGGATGCTGTTTAGAAATTAAACAGTTTAGTTCTACTTCCAAAATCACTTAAATGTATCGTCAGTGCCTGAATGCATAATGTCCAAAGGTATTGTTGAAATCTGAAATGTAGTGACAAGTGGAATTCATTTGAAAGCTATGACTTTGCATATTATAGTGTATGTTGCATTGTGTTTGCAAAGCTAATACTCTGTATATCAATACACTTTAGGAAGAAACAATGTTCTTGTTTAGTACGGCAAAACTTATGAAATTCCTTTTACAGAAGTTTAAACTTTTTGCCCTTTCAGGTGACGATAGTGGGCGTAATTTTAAAAGTAAGGAGACAAGCAAATTGAGAGCTGAGTCAGTATTTTTGTTCTTCATGGTAGTGTGACTTTTGTGTACATGTACAATTGCAAGCAAGTTCCAGGGGTGAGCAAATCATTTGCAGATGCAGCAAGGAAAAAGATCACCTGTCAACTGAAAAACATTTTAGTAACCAGCTGACTAATTCACTGGTGCATTACATTAGACATTTAAATGCCATAAACATTGTCAGCACAAAAGCTTGGATCAGTCAATTTGCACACCCCTGGGGTATCTAAGGTAGAGTAGCATCTTTCTCTTGAAAGCATTGCTTAAACAACAATAGGATGTGGAATTTATCAATTTGACAAAACAGTAAAAATACATGGTCAATATTCTTTTAAGTATTTCCTACCTCTGCTGTCATATTGGCATCGATACAAGCTTGGGGCAAACAACTTTGGTTTACTGTGTTTTTGCTGAAGTTGGAGAGGGCACCAATAGGTTCATGGTTTTTTAAATCCACTGGATACTATTTCTAATGTATCTCATACCATTACATCAATTTACAGGTGGGAACCCAAGTGGCATGAATGGGTAACAGTAGAAAAATAAAATTTTACATATCTTCCAGGTTACTGCTCTGGACAAAAATATTGATCGTATTTTCTGAATTCTTGGAGTAGTAATATACATACATAGCAGGGATTCTTGGCATACTTTGTAGGATAATTGAAAATTCTCAGGTACTTTGGTAACTTTTCATGTCCACTCTTTAGCCAGAGATACTCAAACTTCTGAAAAACCTGTAGCTGAAAGTTGAGCTGTGGGTGTCATAAACATACACATCATGTAAGGTGCCTTTACTTGGTTGGCATTTCTATTGTTCACATAAATGCATATATTCATAAAGGACACTGCATTCACCCTTACCCTAGTGTGTATATACAATTGCTACCTATATTTAGCAACAGTATAGAACCATTACAAACTCTTTGCCAGTATAATTCCATGAGATGTATGAGTTCGGTTCTCTGGTTGTTGTTGTATGTGTACAATAATGGCATTATAGTGCATAATGACTTCTAGGCAGTGGCAGTAGAGAAGGAAGTTCTACCTGGAGCTAACAGTACATGTACTTAATTCAATACACATGCCAGTTACGTCACAATACCATAACCTCCAGACAGAATAGTGGTTGTCTGTACACAGTCACACACAAACATAACGGGTGTGTAGCTTCTGATTGTTTCCTATTGTTTTGATTCTTCAAAATTGTTAAAGAAGGGCACATATTTTTAATTCACATGGGTTCAACATTGTGAATCATGGCACTTGTGTTTCTATTAGATGTCTGTATGCCAGTGAGTTAGTACAATCTAGTCGTACCCTTGTATTATATATAAACCCCAACATATAGCCCACAATTCAGCAAATTTACCGGCTATGATGACTGGATGGAGCCTTAAGACTCCATAATTATGGGATGAAAAACTTGAGATATGAAACAATACTTGATGGTCTGTGAGTACTGTACCACTACCAATACATGGGGCATTTATGTAATAGTTACCTGGGAATGTATGTTCACCATAAAAAAGTATCTGCATATATGTTTTATTTTACCTCTTCCGATATCACTCATCCAATCATCTGATAGGTCTCTTATTTGTCGTCTGATGCCTTGGGATTAATATTTATTCAAATGATGATAAATGTGCATATGTTAATGTATGCGGACAATTCGTTATTTTTCAGTCAAAAACGGCACATTTATTGAAATTGCTGGTCTAGTAATGTGTAGCTTTCATGGTTGACAGATTCTCATGGATGACTCTTTTGGCTTGTACAAATTCAAATTTGTAATGTTAGGGCCTTTCTTAACTTTTATATTGGAAAATTGGTCGCACACTTGTCTCACTTGCTACATGTAGCATTTCCATATCATAATGAATAACATCTTTCGTTCTTTATCCACACCCAAGAAACAAGTACAGTTTATACTTCCCCCTTTCCCGATATTGAAATACAAAGTATGATCTTGGGACATACACTACATTGCGCAATGTTATTACTGATAAAAAGAATTCTTGTCTTGACTCAGATTCAGTTGTCAACAGTAACATTGAATGTTACATGTGCGCACATACTATACATGTACAGGTTATGGACAAGGTGAACACAGAATATTCACAAGATGCTACATTTCACAAACAGAACAACATTATTGGAAAAATGCAACAAATGAAAAATTAAATGTTGTGTATTTTTGTTTTGTAGGAATTCCAATTTTTAAGCATTTCACTACTGTCACTTTGAAAGATCAGCTAAATTCACATACAGGCCAATCTGATCTATGTCGGGCACTTTCCATCCCTTATTAAGAAGCCATGCATTGATCAGAGAGTACAGTATCGGAACTTGTTCAGTTGAAGTGTTTGCCAAAACAGGAAACGACCATCTTGATAAACTACTCATAGCAAAGCTAAACAAGAGCACACGTGCTACTTTTCCCTCGCATCATATGATAAGACCCAAGTCACCTGTGTCTGTTTCTGCACATAAAAAATCCACAGCTTTGTAACACAGGCGTTTATTTATGGGCAAGGGCAAGAGGAAAGCCAAAAATTAACGGGCGAGGCTTGCCAAGCCCGTTAATTTGGCTTTCCTCTCGCCCGCGCCCATAAATAAACGTTAATGGTCAGCGCGGAGTCTGGTATTTCAATTATATTATCAACGAACTCCGAAAAACCGTCAAAATTTAAGTAAATTTCCCGTGCGAACGACAACGGGGCCCCAGAATCTGTCAGTGAGTAGTGCGCGCGCTGCAAAAATCTTGCAAATCCGGACATTTTTTTGAAAAAAAGTGTCTTAACTTGGCTCCATGTTATTTTGTTGTTGATTATGATCTTTGTACAAATCACAATTTTCGTTTTAGCTGTAAAGTTACAATGTTTACGATAATATTCATATTCACGGGCATGAAAACAAACCATTACTGTGTATTTGTGGGCAGTCATGTGTTTCAGCTCAACCAATTAAAACGCAATAGACAGGGCATTAGAAATAGAAGAAAGTCACTTTAAGGTAATATGCACCTCACTATTTCTTCCTGGCTTGCAAAACTTTTCACTCTCAATGTCATGTAGATTATGAATGCCATGTACATGTACCTTGTTAAAAGTTGTTTAATAGTAATACCAATCTCAAACCATAGTCTACTTCTTCGGGTCTACACATACTGCAATAGGTACATGTATAATTTTTCATAGTCCTCGAAATAATGAGCACGTCTTTCGGTCGCAAATCTTAAGTCACATGATTTTCACAGAAATGTTATTTCTAGTATTAGGTTATGGGAGTACATTTACATTCTTTTCCTGTAACTCATCAGTTTGGTGTCAACTGTAGTGACAGTGACAGTGGCAGTGGCAGTTACAAACCTCTCTTGTCAACGATTAGTATTTCTTTTTGTCTGTACACTAGTAATCAAAGGAAATCAAAGTTAAGTTCAAAGGCATTGGTCATGTTGGGTGTGTATTTAAGCAGATAGAATTCTTTCAGTATCTGTCCCTAAGCATTTTGCACATCTCCAAATTCAACAGGTAGGTTTGAAGACTGAACAGTGTTGATACATATATATTCAATGAGCTGTAGGGAGAACAGCATGCACACATTTTGGATAATGCCATTGACCCTGTGTGTTTGTGTCTCTGTATACATATGTTATGGTAATGTCATTCACCCTGTATGGTTGTTTTTATCCACACAGGTGGCCCGTACGGAGCGTTTGCTGGTCGGGATGCATCACGAGCTCTAGCCACATTTTCGCTGGATGGCGATGCTTTGCGAGACGAGTACGATGACCTTTCAGATCTCACTGCCATGCAGACAGAGAGCATACGTGAATGGGAAATGCAGTTTGAGGGTGAGTAGAAAAAATATATTTGTACGGACTACCTTGTAAAATGGCCAGAATATTCAAATAGTGTTTTGTACTATTTTGAGATACAATATGTATATTGATGAGCTAATCTTGTCTGTATTTGGTTGACCTCAGACTGGTATCAATGAAAGATTAATAGTCATGCAGTGTGAATTGCTAATTCTTGGTACATTCTTCACGTTACGAGTCAATTGGTAACGTACATGTATACATGAACTTGTCATTGGAACAGTGAAATGGCAAATTTTCCACACTGAGCAAATACTGTGGTCCTGGATTTCTGAGTGTAATAATTGTGGTGTGATACTGTGGCATCTTCAGCATACTGCACTTGTTTTCATGGCTAGTTACTAAAGGTTGAGTTGATTACATTTTTTGTGTGGCATGGTAAAATTAAGGCAGCCAATCCACACCTAAGGAAACTGAAAAAAAAATTTATGATTGAAATTAGTTGCCCAAGCGACTACAACACACGTTAGGTGAAATAATCAAGGTGGGTAGGCTCCTGGAAAATCCTTGGATTTTAATGCCTGCTGGAAAGTCCTTGAAAATGAAACAGAGTTCCTGTGAAGTCCTGGAAAAATTTGATAATCCACCCACCATTTTCAGAATGAAAAGATGATTACTTTTGATATCGTAAAAATGATGTGTGAAATGATATTTAAAAATGATATGTTGTAAAAATAATAACTTGAAAATGGTATTTTTTGACCTCCGCAAGTCCTTGAAAGTCCTTGAATTTTACTTATTTGAGTGTAAAGATCCTGCATTGAGTCGGCTTTTTGACAATTCATATTAGCCCTTATTTTTACAGGGTAACATAAATTACAATTAGACAGATGTCAAATAGGCTATTTTGTTTATCTTGGAAGGTTATAAGGCAGTCAGACATAATATCTATTGTCAGTCAAAAGATAGGTTATGATGGTCATATGCAACAAGCGAAACATCTTCTGACATTAGTTTAGTTTAGGGGTCTATAGCTGTAACTTTCAGTAATATTTAATTATTTTTGTTCGGTAAAACAAGTAGTTTCCTAGCCCAAAGTAAGATAAGATGAGAAATCCAAAGTATTGGCCCTTACATTTCACTGTGGAGAATGTGTAGTGTTATGTTGACAAATTAAAGAGGCACTTTCACTTGGTAACATTTTTAAAACACATTTTTTAATGCCAACGGTCGATATTTGACATGGCGACTGCGCGCGGATCGCGAGATATCGATAAAAACATGTCCTCAAAAAAGTTAAAGTTTGAATTCCGGTGGCCCACCTGAATTCAGCTTCCGAACATAGAACGTTCGGCACTGGGGTCATTGTCAACTAAGCTATGGAGTACGAGTCTACGCTGATGCTGCTGTACGCCACAGCAGTACCACTCACGTCGGTGAGCGGTCATGTCCCATGGGAGAAAGCCGAGTCCTACTGACTCGGCACTACTGACTCAGCAAAAAAACGAAAATCAAAGTTTGCTGATTCCACCAGAAGTTGCATAGGTGACTAGCACAGATAGGTGCGGTTGATACATAGTTTGCATAGTGGCCGCCGCGTGGTATGCACGCATACCACACGCGGCGGCCGCTTTGTATCGAACCACGCGTAACTGTGTGGCAGACAACAAAATGTAGTCAACTAATATTTTATACGTAAAAACTGATATCTATATGGTATTGTTTAAAAATTTAATACAACTGATTGAGAATAATGAAAACGACAAAAACTATGGAGAAGTTTTAAAAAATGATTACCAGAGGTAAAGGCATTGATAATGATGTATATAAAGTCAAGCAGTAGGAGATAAATTAATTGCGTCATTCGAACGTTTTTGGACTCCTTAGAATATCGTCAATCAGCACAACAACACACTTTCGGGGGATTTCGGGTCATAACCAGAAATGATCGTAAAACTTCGGGATATGAAAAACACGCTCGAGAAATGACATGTTTTTATCAATATATCTCGCGATCCGCGCGGAGTCGCAACGTCAAATATCGACCGTTGGCATTAAAAAAATGTGTTTTAAAAATGTTACCAAGTGGGAGTGCCTCTTTAATTCTTGTCTGGACTGAAATTGAATTGTCAACAATAACATCGGACTTGATATTGAACACTAGGCATTTCAACATGATTTTGAGGGAAGGACACGAAACGTTTGAACAGACAGAAACAAACTTCTGAGAAATACATCAACATTTATAGTCAATGAAACTTTTAAATTAATTGATTATCGATGTGTAGTTCAGCTTTATATACAGTTTAATCCATTGAATGATGATCAGCCCTAGCCATTGAAATATGCTATCACCCTTTAGGTATTTATTGGAATTTCAGATGTATAGAAGAAATTCACGAACATCAAATATTTAAATTTGGGTGGCTATTATAATCATGTAGAAACAATGCGTGGATCAAGAATTTATTGAAATGGAAATACGAAATTGGTTATGTCTTTTTGTTTGTCTTTCTATTGCCTACATGTTAATAATGTGCGACTGATGTTGTACATCCCCCAAGGTAATTATAAGTATTTAAAGACACGACATGACAATTTGGATTTGTAGAATTTTAATTCCGGGCATTGTTGGCTTTTTTTTTGCAAATTATGAAAAAAATCACCAAATTTTATTATAATGGTACAAATTGATAATGGTGTATCCTATGTAGGCTTTGAAAAAGTTCATAGTGCTTGTACCGGTACATGTACAGCTTCGGATTTCATTTAAAATCATTTGGATTGAAGTACACATTTATACATTGTAACCAGGATGCCATGCATGCATTTACATGTCATTCTTTATCAAAAGGAAGCATTGTTTCATTGATTTTTTTAAGTTTAACATTTACAATTGGTTATTTAATATTTATTCATGTGTAAATACGTGTAAGTCTTTATCTTTCTATACTATGGAGATATTCATTATATGCTGTCAGTATTACACTTGACAACGATTGCAAGGCGCTTTGTACTTTCTTGCTGTATTCCTTTTTCTGAAGATCAAACGTGAATAAATAAGAAATTTGCTGAAAATACGAGAGAAAAGTGAAAACAACCATATTTGATGTAAAAGTGGCTTGTTGAATGTGGATCAGCAATCAGCCATCTACCTGTTGAGATGACAAAATCATAAGTAAGAAAAGGAAACTGTACATACACACATATCAGACTTTATTAAGAGCCCAACATTTGTTTTATAGTTTTATAGTATTTATAACCATTTGTTTGAATTTTGAGTGGTTTTAGGCTTTTGTCTGTGATACAAAGTCACACAAGGTCAACGCAGGTCGACCTCTGTGTGCTTTAACCATAAAGCCAATCATCCTACCTAGTTATTTATTGTAGTATCACCTGATGTCAGCTGACCCTCACAGAGCCAGCACCAGGGTAGTATATTCTGTGTGTGTATTACCAGAACCTTTAGCTGTCATTATCTGATTGAATTTTACACTCAACAAGGTGAAAAATAATGGTAAAATCCCGTCCAGTTGTCAAAAGTGATAGTCTCTTCAAATGTGATCTTTTGTCTTACTCGGTGAGACGGAAGTTAGAAATGTCGTTACTGTACTGTGTTTTCAAATTAAATTGAGATGGGTAAACCTATTGTAAGAAAGCAGGTTTCAATGCCTGCTGTCACGAACATTGCCTTTCAAATACAGACAGTGTGATTTTTGCATTTGAATGAGTTAGGCCTCATGATATCAATCTTGTATATGTAACATAGATTCATATATTGGAAATGATTTTCAGAATTATTTAGCTTGTCAGGAGTTGTTCAAAAAGTGGCATTGTGTCCTTATTAAATAACATAAATGTGAAAAACAACATGCACAAGTTCCAATGATGAATGACCTCTGTAGACAAAATATTGCAACAGTATATGATAAGCCTGAGTTTAAAGTTAACTGAACTTCAACAGTTGTCATGAGATGTTTTCATAGAATGAAATTCACTTTTTTAAAAGTATTTTGTACAATGTGTATTATGCATGT
>LD342818.1:153267-182272 GCA_001465055.1 Ptychodera flava | reverse complement strand
AAATGTCTATCAAGCAGGCATAAGAATGACTTACATACCTAGTTTGACATAGTTAGTCCACGCCAGTAGAAACTCGTTCCCTGTGTGTCCATTGTCTTTTGAAAGAGTTTGATATGAGAGGATTCAATTCTTGCCATGATAATGAGGAAGTACTCCCGATGATTTAGATTTCAAGCTCTTGGCAGTGTTATAACACTAAGTGTGGTTTGCATTTTTGTAAAGCTGAAATGTGCTGTTACACAGTGATGGATATTTATCTATTGCCCCATCCAAAAAAAAAGGCTGGTTGCCTCTTTCTTATGAAATATTCTGGATGTCAAAGGATTTGACCATGAAGACCAGTAGGGCTAGGTGATGACCAGTTTTGAGACATGTTTTTAGTCATTTATAATTTTTGGAGCGCATAGTTATTCCATTTACGACCACAATTTTATTTTCATAGTGTGGTACATTTGCCTTATAAAGTTGTTGTAACAACATTGTAGAAGTTAGGTTTTGGTTATTTTATTGACTTCAAAGAGATTGATATGTGAAAGGTATTTCGGATTAAGTTCCATGTGCAATGTGTTCAGTTTAAAGATGAATGTACAGATGAGAAATGGAAAAAAAAGGATGATGGCATATAAGCAAAGATGTTATGTTACGTGGAACTGTTGACATCTTTTCTTTATCACAGCAAAGGACATCATCATTAGGGGAGCAAATCTTGCAAGCCCAGACATAATTACCGTGCTGTTGTGCTTCAAAGCAAAATAAAGGACAGCTACAATAGTCGGTTAAAGCTTGCAAAAACATGGTACGGACAGAACCTTAGTGCTTTTTTTCTGGAGTCTGCCTGGAATTGGACAATTGCCTGCCGGTGAAAGTTGTTTGCCACAGTGACATTTCGTTAAAAATTCAACTCTACCAATCAAAGTCCTTTACTAATTAGAGGGAATCCTCTGTACAAGTTAATACCTGTCAGGAAAGCTGTATTTCTCTAGAAGTGAATTAACTTGGTGCTGTGGTTTTACACAAGCAATCCAAAGCCAGAGTGTATGTTGTTGTGGTGTCTCTAGAGGGCGCTGTATGCCTCCATGATTCTCAATTTGAGAGTGAAACTTGGGTGATCATGTGATTTAGAGAGGTCTGGCTACCTCAGATAAATTATGTTTTATGGCCCATTGTTTAGAATAGAATGTAGATCTATGACCCTGCATTGTTGTTGAGTTTTTGTCTATGTGTCGAAAGACACCATTGCAATTGCGAGTGACCAGTTTATATCAGCAGTTTCATTTTTGCATTGTGGTTTTATTGCAAGCTTTGGTATGTCATGATAGACATTGAATTTTGCATGTATTAGGAGTATATCAAAGTCTTTCAAAATAGGTTACCAACTTACAAGATGTGTAATGTCTTACTCTCAAATGCATGGCTAAGATTTGCAGTTATTTTTACTCCAAACTATGATCTTTACCCACCAGGGTGAGACATCATAATGGAACAGACTTTACTCACAATCTTGAAGATACAGTTAAATCACTTATTTCCTATAACTTTTGATATGAAAATATTGCAAGAGTGTCAGGTGAACTAAACAAAGGGGGAAAAATCATTTTGCAAAGACTTCATGAAATACGTCTTGTTCGAAAGAATCCATTGTTGAAGTAATGTGAATGCAATTATGCAAAGCTGTTATAAATTATGTTTAAAATTTACCTTATCAGGAGTTTACACATTTTTTTAAGTATTGGTAAAAAGTTTCATTGAATATCCATTTATCTGTACATTCATCAACTGTTTTTTCAGTATATCAACATTTTCACCACCTCATTAAGGCTGTATAGCAAAGTAGGACTATACAGAAATTTAGTGGCGAAAGTGTTGAAGTTGGATTTTGCAAGTAAAAAAAAGTAAAAGAAATTTTTTTCCTGAGGTTTACAAGTTTGTGAATTGGTGTAATTTTGGTTTCACATTCACGTTGTTACAATCATATGGCTAGAAGCAAAAGTTTGTTGCACTGAACCCTGAAGAATGGCAAACTATAATTCATTTAAGTGAGTGTAGGTGCGGTTAACTAGCCTATACTTTGTTTCCCATACAGTAAAATATCACTGGATTCGATAGTCATTTTTTGTAAGCTTATGAAACCCAGTGAATAGTGTTTTTGTGTATTGTCAGCTTGGAAGAAAGTTTGTTTTAACTGTCATATGTTGGAATGACACAAGTTTATACTATTCTGTCACCACGGTGCCCATTGCAGTACAATATTCCAGAACTAGGAAGGATGTGGTAGGTTTTCACCGGGTTTTCAATGGATGAAGTGTAAGTGAGAGTAGCAAGTTTGCTGCTAACTGATCTTGGGACAGTTGTCTCCAGTGTCAACAGTGGTTGCCGAGATTAGACACAAAACCTTTACACCATTAATTAACAGAAACATGGTTAAATTCCATTGTAGCCTGAGCCAATAGAAAATAGCTGTCAGGCCCACACAGCCAGTTGAATAACGTTAACAGTATCTACTGAAATTACTTAGGTCTTCTCGTCCAGTGTCGGCACAACACAATGTAGTCTCTGTTTCATTCATTGATGACACCACCCTTCCACGGTACTTCCAAATTTTCAGTCTTGCCAGCAATCTCTGCATATTTACTTCAGAAGAAAAGTGCATTGTACATAAAAAAAATGTTTTGCATTAGCCTATCAGCTTATAATATCTAGCACTACTGTATTGTATAATACAATGTTACCCCCTCCCTCTTTTTATTTGACGAGGAAGGTGAATTTCTTGTTCTGTGTATAAGTGAATTTCTTTCCATGTTCTCATATAGCTGGATAAGTCTGACATTCCCTAAGTATACAACACACACACAAGCTGTTATTTTAGTCATGAGGAAAGTGGTCTGATTAGATAACATGCAGGAAAAAAAAACTTTAAAAAAAAATTATTTTCAGTCATCGTCATCAATATTTTGTAAATGAGCTTCGTTGAAAAGTGAAATGTACAAAGTTGACCATAAAATGGATTATCCACCACATTTTTGTGAATAAATACCCAAGAGAAAGAATATCAAAGTTTTTGGTAAGTTGCTAAGATTAGGGTATAGTAAAATTGTATTGCTTAAAACTTTGTTGAATTTGGCAGAAGCTGGTAGCTTCTTCTGTATCATGGGTTTTACTGAATAGTTTTATACAGTCATTATTTCTTCAATACTAATAAAATGCCAACGTATTCTATTCAATATATGATGGCTACTCTGTCTTTAATTATCGTGGCACTACATTACAAAGCCGGTGAGTAATACATATTGATATATGTATTTAAGGTAGATTATGCCTTGGTGACATATTTGGACTCTCAAAATTTTTACAATTTTTTTCTGATCCGCCACTTGTGGCTCATGTGAAAGCTCTTGGTGTAAGAAAAATTTAGTCTTTAGAAAATCAAAAGTTTGCTTTTCCCCATGAATTAACACGGGGCGACGGCCATTTTGAATTTCAAATTTTGAGTTTGAGCCCCATTGCCAAGCAGCTCACAAAGCGTGGTGTATGCTAAAAATCCTTCCACCAATAGACATTATTATATCTTCATTGTTTTAAATAAGTTCGGTGGATCTATGTACAGAAAAAACGTGCATGAAAGGGTTGAATAACATACTTCCTATAATCCAGATTTATGTTAGATTTGCAACTTTGCAAGCATCATGGGTAAAGGTAGCTTGGTCATAACTTTCATTTTCATGGCCACAGAACATGATAATCAATGCACGTTTGATTGCTTGGCAACCCACCAGTATCTAAAATACATTTTGGAATGCTTCTCACAGCCTGTGATAGTATTGTGAGCATGGTAACCAAGCATAATTTCCTTGCTTTCTGGCAATATGATAATACTGAAGATAAAATGGAATAGAATGAGATTCAAAGGGAAAAATGTTTTTTTTAACTACTGTACTTTGAATTTGGTTGGAATTTTTTCTTCCGTAGAGGAACATGGTATGAAAGCCATTTGAAATTTCAAAGAATTTGCCATATTGTAGCAGTTTTCTGATTTAACACCTTGGGCAATGTGCGGTTTATGATAAAAGGTTTCTTTGTTCAAAAAATTCGTAAGTTGTCTGAATTCTATTTTCAATGTGAAACCTGTCACCACTCTCAATTAAATCTTGTGTTGCCTTCATTACATGGCAAATATACGGCAAGGTGGTTGCAGTGTAAACTTGAGTAGGATCTACCTTTGTAGGTAGGCCTTGGTCTTGTTTCTTGCACTGAAAATGACACCATTGGAATAACTGGCCAGGAGCTTTGATGGAAGTTCAACATGGTGAAAATAATGACAGAGGTTATTTTACCAATCAGATCAACAGCTAATGCCATCAAGACAAATGGTGAAACAAAATGTTTTCAGTTTGGTTCTTTGTAGCAGCTTGATTACAAAAGCAAAAAAATACAGCCCCTCCCAAAAACAAGCTCAAAAACAAAACAAAATCAAGCCAAAAAACACACAAATAAAAGAGATCAACAAAAGCACAAAATGCAACATATTGAGATGCCAGTACTCTTGTCAATGCTTGGTGTTGAGAATACTACATGTGTTTGTGATACCATTGGACCTAGCGTCATAAAACGACAATGAAATGATGGGGAATTTTTAATGCTGATAAAGGCAGTACAGAGGCAAAGCCATGTCAATCATTGCATGACAGGGTTGGGTCATAAATTTTTATCGAAATACGCAATTTACACAGGATGACCAAATTTGTCGTTGCGGTATGTTCCATTTCTGAGTGGGTAGGGTGTGTGTAACTACAAACTCTAGCAGCCAAAGCTGCAAATGAACAGTGATGAAGCCGAAGGGAATGTCCTCCCTTGGGAGTATTTTTAGGGGTGACTGTTTTAATCTTTACAACTGGCAATGTCACAAACTACCTTACATACTGGATCAAATTTTACACTGAAGCAGGATCTACCTCTGTCCAATATTTAAACAGTATTCCCGAGGATAAGAAATAGTAATAACAAATCTGTCCTACATATGGACAAAAAATATTGGGAGGGGCATCTAGGATTTCTTGTCATGATCTGGAAGGGCTATGCATAATTTTGAGTGATTTTGCAAATTATTATTCAGTAACACAATTTAATTTCAACATTTTTTTCTGCAAAATTGTCTTGCAATTTGCTGAAATTTCACAACTACCTGAATCACTGATCAAGTTTTTTTTTTTGAGATAGGTTGAAATAGATACCAGGATGTGCTGAGACTAGAGGTATCAACTCCATCATTGTAGATTTTTTCCTATTGCTAAAATTTTGTGAAATCATGAAGCAGAATTCACAATCTCTTCTCAGAGGCTTATAGCATCATATTCAGAAACCATTAACAAATTCCTTGTACACTTTAAGTCCAAAGAATAGCATGCTCATGTGTTTAGTTGAGAGAGAAAGTTAGAGGATGAAATAATGGAGTCAGTGGTTTTAAAGGGCATACTCATGCTGGGTAGATTTCATTTTCCGCTCCGAACAAACAAATTACTGGACTGGCCATAGTCACTTAGCTTTTCTCTGGCATACCCAGCAGTTACTGACTGTGGGCCTTCTTGTTCACCCAACAATCTACATGACAGTCTGCCAGAGCATATTGCTTCAATTTTGCCATCACATTTGCTGATGTTTATTCCTTCAATTTACATATTTGATATTTATTTGCCCACAGACTTTGGGAAATTCTAACAATCTCTGTGGCCATACATTACTATGATTGTTGCCAGTCTACCAAATTAATTCAAATTTGCTCAGGGCTTTGATTCACTCTGATATTGAATTACACCTATCATGCAAAGGTGACAATGGGATTAGCAACATATCATGCAAAGGTGACAATGGGATTAACAACCTTCAAATCAAGGCAAATTAAGTCTTTTCACTGATAAAACTAGTATTCAGTTGTTACAAATTACAAAAGCGGGAAAAAAATGTCACAGAAAAGACCCTTGGAAATAAAAAATCTCTTCACATCTCAACATTGGAAATCATCAAACCTTGTTTTATTGACAATATATGTTGCAATTAGAAACTTTGAACATACTTTTGTCTTTGAACACTTCAACACAAAATTCACACTGAAATTTTGGCAGTGATAATTCTCCAAAATAATGACAATTTCATCAAAAGTACTCCATGCTTTCTTCTTGTTACCAGTTTATGTAAATTGACCTTGTTATAAATGCAAGTAATTAGGTCAATGACATATAAAAGCTGTATCTCATGCAATACACCGCTCTCGTTGAATTATCTCTTCTCACTGATATGCCATTTGACATTACAACTGGGACATCATTTTTTCTGACAATTTTATGTATCCTCTTACATTAAACGTGTGCAATTATACACAGTACAACTCTCTTCCCAAACATGTACAGCAGATATGAGTTAGCATTTCAGTATTTGACCTGATTTGATGTGCCAGAAAATATGAGCTCAGCAAACAGATTGAACTCCCGAAATGTAATTGAGGTCTTGTTTGACAAATAGAAAACATATTGGTCAAACATGATATCGAGGGAAGAAAGTGAAAATTATGAAAAAGTAGAACAAAATGAAGATGATGGTAAAAGACAGCCATCTTGTCTTCCTGGTATCAGTGTATAGCTACAATCAGAAATTATTTCACAGGTAAACAAATATGATGATTCAACCAACATGTTTCACAACATTACTGGTGAAACTCTGTAACAAAGTAATATCTACATCAAAAAGAAACACTAGCTCCTTCTCCCTATAACATTAACATAAAGCTGCACTGGTACCATGGTGGCAACTTTTGATATGTGTGACAGTGTCAAATATTTTTATTCCATAACAGTAAAAGTATTTGTCCTACTGCTTCAATCATATTAGAATGCAGTTTCAAACTTATCGACACGGTCAGTAAGTGTATGATATTCAATGTGATACTGAATTTTCATCCAGACTACAGTAGGATAAATTTTGTGAACAACAGCATTTCAATATGCTACAAAACGCATAAGTCCTTGTAATTTCAAATGTATTCATTTTTTAGAACTACAATGAGTTGTTATAATATTAAACAGATTATTCTTTACAAGTGCTCTTTTTAATTTTTTATGTAAACACACCGAGTTTGCTGAAGAAAGCAAAGTCAGAATATAAAGATTACCCGTAACCGTACACATTTATGGCGGCTAAAAAATTTATTCGAAGGGCCAGTAGCTGTAACTTTTGAGGGATTTTCATTTTTTGTTGTTTTCGATGTCAACCAGAGTTTCTTGTTCTACTCCCAAAAAGCATTTTGAGATACACAGTATTCAGCTTGTCAACCAACCCCGTACATGTGTAAATTTCATTGTTATTGTTGATGAGTAAATTCTAGTCTGGACTAGAATTCAAACGTAAACAACAACAGTGCATTTTACATGTATGGATGTTGTGTTGACAAGCTTAATGTAGGTATTTCAACAGGCTTTGGGAAGTAGAATAACACCCTGCACTTGACACCCAACAATTACTGATGAAAAAACCATAAAACCTATAGAAACTAATTTGGAGAGAGACAATGGTATCTGCATTCGTGTTCAGGTTAGAAGTCTGTCAAGTACAGAGCATTATCTTATTGTAACTTTTGATGTCTTTCCAGTACTGTTGTAAAACCAATTTTTTGATCTACTCAAAACGTTCATCAAAACCGTAACGTTTGACATGTCAAAACAGCCTACTTATGCAATATCCACGGTTACTGTTGACAACCGAATCTTGGTCTTGACCAGAATGTGTTTGTCAACTATAACAAGTTCAGCACCGTATTCAGAATGCTTCTTGTTGGCAAGGCTTATAGTAACATACTCCACAGAAAAAAATATAATCGCATATTGGTTTTACAGAACAAAAATAATTATAACTTTAAAAGTTAATGCCACTGTCCCTAATCCAAACCACTAAATAAGAATAAAATAACTACCCATAAAGAAGCATTTGAATAATATTATTGCCATGTAGGATTGAATATCTTACATGTACATGTCATCATATGCTTTGCAGGTATAAAGATCTCAAATTGGTAGGTTACCATTTCAAATTGTAATTATCAGATTATCAGGTCGAACTTTTGGCCTTTTGGGTAGATGGCAGCTGGACTGACATGTACGGACAAGTGATCACAAATGTTGTGAGATGTCTGATAGGTTAAGGTTCTCCGGTATTTATCTATCATCAGATAAGCATTCTCATTCATCGCAAGGCGCCTTTAATAACATGCTTTGTTTGGCATCTGTGGGTGAGTAGTTTTCTCCAAAAAATGATAAAATACAAACCGTGTTTAAGGTGTTACAAATTCAAAATTATTTCAGTGTTTGTTTTCTTACATGGCAGGATGGTCGGTTTAAGAAAATTTAAGGACGTCAGAGAAAGAATAATATTAAAGGTGCCTATAAACTTGTCATTTTCTAATAAGTCAGTCTTCTGACTTCTCATAGAAAATACATTCATGACCGTTCGTTGATAATTTAGTTGCATTTGGCCGATGATTTTTCCAGGTTTCATATAAACTGTTAATGTCACCTTCATTCAGCATCAGAGTAGAAAATTTGAACACTTCCAAGGGAAATTCACTGACTGAGATCTTGCGAAATGATTCCACAAGCTGGGAATCCAAAGGCGATGTAAATGGACAGCCAGTGAAAATGAGCTCCCCAAGGTGTGCTTTGTGTTCGTGTAAACTGCCAACCAAACACTGAAGACCACTGTTGCCCAGCTTGCTGTTGGATGACACACAGAGCGACGACAGACATTTCTTGTTTGAGAAGCAGCTGGAGATTTCCTGGAGATCCCTATTGGTCAGACAGCAACCACTAAGGTTGAGGCTCTGCAATGCTGTATCGGCCCTCATCAGGTAAGCCTTCACATGCTGGCCGAGGTTCATACTGTTTGTTGACACGGTGTACGACAGGTCAAGCAATAACATGCTTGCCGGGAGACATTCAAATAACAATTTCACTCCGGTTGGTCCAAAATCATTGTATGACACTGCCAAGGTATGGAAATGCAAGGCACCCTGAAGTGCTTCACGCAGATTTCTTTGGTGAAGTCGGAAAAAGCTGGCTGTCAGTTGGCATGAAGTCAGTCTTAGGGTAGACAGTAATGGACAGTGTTTGATAATTGTAGCAAGATATAGTGTGCAGTCATCAGACAATGGATTGAAACTTAGATCTAACACTTCCAGTGCTTGCAGTGGTTTATTTCCCTCCCTTCTTTGCAGATCCGCTTCACCGTCACCACTTCCTGTGATCTGGTTATCCAAAGCTGATGACAGAGTCTTCAACCCCTGTTCTGTTATGGTGTTACAGGACAAATCCAAAACACTGAGAGAAGGCAATGTCATCACAGCCTGTGTAAGATGGTGGATAGCTACATCTTTGATCTGGTTTCCGGACAGTACTAGTCGTTTTATGGAGTACTGTCTTTGCAGTGCTTTAAACAGGGGAATGACTTCTTCATCAGTGAGTGCAAGGTCTGTAAAGGCAAGCTGTTTGCTACTGTGACTTGTTGCAAGAATTTCCCTTATCTTTGGCTGTTCAGTGGTGTGAGCAGATTCACAAATTTTGCTGTACCTTTCTGGCAGGGGTTTCAAGTCCCAGGACTGTACATCACCGATAACCTCTTCATCGATAGATATAACATCCACGACAGTGTCTTCAGGTGAGAACAGTGCTCCTTCACTGGTCATCAAAACTAGGTTTGGATGCTGGCCACTCAGCGCGTAGTATCTCTGCGTTGACTGTTCAGTCAACCAACTGATGGTCTTATCCCGCGTTTGAATCGGAATCAGAAATGTTTTGTTTTGAACTCTGACGCGTACTCTCATTGGTGCATTACTAGAGCCAATCACTGATTGGCTGGTAGCTGGAGGTCTCACTGCTGACAGTGTTGACTGAACAGATGTATCTCTGTCAGTTACTTCTTCAACGGCATCATCATCTGCACTTTCATCAGCAACATGTGATCTGAGTGCACTGTTGGTGTCATGACGGATCAATGTACTCGAAGTCATACTAGTCAGTTTAAGCTGCTTGGCTTTTTTCATTTTACTATTTCGCGACAGTGATGGTCTTGATGTGTTTTGGTTTCGATTTTGTGCAAATGTGTCCTGTCTACTGACTGGCTCTGCATCAGTTCGCTTTCTCTTGGATACTTTTTGTCTCATATCATGGACAAGCCAGTTGTCTCCGATATATTCCTCCTCTGGTATCATGGCAGCAGGTTCTCCTTTATCTGTCACGGGAGGACTTGTCTGATTTCGTTTTTGTAGTTGTGCTCTGCTTGATCGACTTCCTACATTCACAATCGCATCCCTGTAAGCTAGAGAGGCAGTTTCTGGCTGTGATAATTCCATTGCATTATCAAGTAATGGATTTCGATAAAACTCATCAGTGTCTTCAATTTCAATTGCAGAGTTTTCTGTATTTGCTTCAGTCTCATCAATATCCATTGAATCACTAATTTCAGGAGCTTTGACGAAATTATTTCTCGTCAATGCTGTACCTGATGTAGAGGGTGAGAACTTATGCCTGCTATCTCTTTGGCGTGCACTATCAAGCGGAAAATGGTCTCTGGTCAAGTTGTTTAAATCACTGTCATCTTCTTCATCTTCAATATCTAGTAAGGCTCTTCTCTTTGATATATCATTGTTACGTACATTAAGCAAAGGTCTTGCTTGATATTTGTCGGGCTGATGTTTATGCCATCTTGGTTTTGTTGACATGACTGACGGCTCTGTGTCACTTTCTTCAATTTCATTGTCAAAGAGATTTCTGTCTGCACATTGGTTTACCATCGATTTAGATGGGCGAAGCGTAGATTTTACTTTTTTTGAAGTTGCTATTAACATTTTCTTCAACTTTTCTACATTGTTTAAAGTCTCATTGTCAAGATCTTCCTTGTAGGTCTCCTGCCACTTTAAAAGGGTATCCAACGGTGTGGTCCCTTCATCATCTTTTGCCAGGACATTGGCACCTTTGCTGACCAGTAATTCGGCTATATCAAAATTACCACAGTTGATAGAGTCATGCAGTGGTGTGACTCCCTGGCACCCATCACCACCCCTGTCATTGATAGCAGCTCCATGGTCCAGCAGGTACTCCACAATGTTATAGTAACCATTGTTTGAAGCCTCATGTATAGGCAACCAGCCACAGTAGTCACGGCAATTAACTGGATGGCCCTTCTCAACAAGCTGCTGCACAACTCTGAAGTTACCATCAATGGATGCCCTGTGCAGTGGAGTTTCTCCCTTCTCATTCCTCTTCGTCATCTTATTCCGTTGTCGCCTGTAATTTTCTTCATCGTCAGAATCATCTGTGTCGCAAAGGTCTGAATCTTCCAATTCAACAGTTTCACTGTCCTGAGTCTCCGTATCATCCATCTCGGCATCATCATCAGAATCAATGTCATATGTTTCCTTCAGTTTGGAAAGTCTCTCAAAAGTGTCCGCCCTGTTTTCATGTTCTTTGTATTTGTCTTGAACGACGGCCAGGGACTTCAGTGTTCTTATCTGCAGCATTGGGATGTTAGATCTGACAGCGCAATCTAATGCCTCTTTATAAGATTTGTAAACATTGGAATAATCAGCCTGATTGTCTTCCTGACTTTGAGCAATATTAAGCCATGTTTTGACATCTTCTTTGGGGTTGTCTTGTCTAAGTTCCAGTTCTTTCTTGTAGCACTCTATTGCTTTGTCATACAACCTAATGTCTTGGTAGGTGGCTGCAAGAGAGATGTAGATTGGTATCAACGTATCATAGTCTTTTCTCAATGTAACTGCCCATTTCAGTTGCCTTTGATAGTACCCAATTCCACGCTCAAATGCCATGACCTTACAGCAAAGGTCACCCAATGATTCACAAATTTGCATCTTTGTCTCACAGTCTGCATCCCGTGTTGAGTCAAGTTCATGCAACAACTTGCATCCAGAAATAGCAGCTTTCAGGTTAATGACTATGTTCTTCCTTTCATCTGGTAGTCTTGATCCCAGCTTACATGCTTTTCTCAAGGCTCGTTTAGCGGCTACAAAATCACCCAATTTGAAGTAAACAGACGCAGACAAAGCCACAGCTTCACTTTCCATGTGCTTTTCCTTCATTTCCCTGGCACATCTTACAGAAGCCTCCAGACGTCTCAGGGCCTTACTATTGTTGCCGCTCTTCAGGTAAATTCCACCCAGGGAAAAATGAGCCCTGTACAAGTCTTCAAACAGTTTGTGTTTCTCTGCTATGAAAACTGCCTGTTCTATGAACTTTACGCAGTTTCCGTGGTCTCGCTGGTTGTCAAAAACCAGTCCCAAATTTAAGAAAAGCCTGGCCCTCATCTCTTGTAATTCTTTCGTCGTCACAGAATGTTTCAGCTTGTCACACACTGCAAGACTCTTTACGAAAGCGTGCTTTGCCTTTTGGAGTGCCATATCCCCCACTGCAGGGTCTGTAATGGTGTCTGCCTGACATAAATAGGTTCTTCCGATCGTAGCCAGTGCCCTTTGCTCCTCTAAGTGATTATCAATTGACTGGGCCAATTCTAAGTGTTTCTTTTGATATTTCAAAGCTTTACCAAACATGTTCAGCTCACTATAACATTCTCCTATCTTACGATTTGCCACGCCTGCCCCAACGACATCATTCAGCGATTCTGATAAAAGAAGTTCTCTGCGGTGCTCCTTGATCGCTTCTTCATAATCACCGTTCTTTGCCAGCAATTCACCCAGGGTATTGCATATCTCCGCTTCTTCTTTCAAATTTCCTTTGGTCTGTGCCTTCAACTGCGCTTTCTGAAGGCGCTTAAACTCCTTCCTGTCGTAACTGTTCATGATGGAAGTATATTCGTGCTCACCAGAATGAAAACTTCGCCATCCACATTTCCCGCAAAAGTGATATTTACATATAGATTATCTGCGCATGTGCATCATTATAACAGAATTATATCGGCATGAGACCTGTCCAATTTCAATCGTACGAAGGGTCCAATTTTCCAAAATTAGAGCATAAGTTACTGTCATTTTAAAAGTGAAAGTCGAGAAATGTCGGGGAAACGTGACGAAATGAAGAAACCATAGAGATCAGGAGATATAGGGATCAGCTGATAAGGGTTACAGCCTATCTGACCCCAATGACGTCTTTTGTCATGTGATATCACCAGTACGCATGCCCACCACGACTTCTTCCCTGTAATGTGTGCTTATCAATGGCGACATGTGCGTGGCTTCACTGCCTTGAAATCTACGCCCTGTCTTGCCTCTAGTTTTCCTGCCAGCACCAGACAAGTAAGTCTTCCACATTGTCACCACGTTGTCTCTCCTTAGTACGACAAGTACCAGTGCATATCAAGCCATTTTGTGAAGATAAAAACTTTACAGTACACGTGGTAAAAACCGGCATCATATTTGCACAGACTTCATCAACTACATATTCACAGCCAGCATATTGTGATGTCTGGAGTTGTGATGTCAGTGGCAGTTATTTCGCAATGCTGATGAAACTTATGTGAGGTGTATTCGCAAGAGGTCTTGCAGATTTAGAAAACGGAGAAGGTTGTGAAAACTTTTTGGTTCACATTATTTCTGCGATACATATCAGCTGCAACAGCGTACACGTCTGTTCTCCACTGTGCCGCGTGTGACCTTTCCTACTATTTCTCGATTTCTGCGAGAACGTGAACATAGTAACTATCGGTCCATATGGAAGGTTTTCAGTGATTCACAACGCATTGATATTACGAAGTGTGGCGAGCAGGTTGTGTGAAGATTTGGATAAGCTCGATAGTTTGCTGGTAAGTACCCACCAATCGTCCGTACGCGTGTGGTTGAGCGTCCGCACGTGCAGAAGGCGAACGCGATAGAAAAGGACGAACGTTGGACACTGACAACATGGCGACCGAGGTGGTAGCCCAACCACATCCCACTCCCATTGCCGAGACGGCTGAAAACTCCAGTGAGGAGTTCAGAACTGAACATATTGATCAAGTAAACCCAAATAGGACCAAAGGTGAAACTGACTCACCACAGCAGCAAAACTCTCCAAATGACGGAGACGACAAATCAAGCAAAAACGTTGGAACTCAGAAATTCGAAGAGGCACCCATACCAAAGACAAACCCGTGGACTAAAAACGGAAACTATAACGTTACAAAAACTAGCGAAGGTTTGTATTCATCAAGTATACTATGAAGATATGTGTATTACAGCTTAATTAACAATTTTGTGCAAAAGATGTCGTATTTTGTCATTATGAGTTATTTTGTAGCTGGTTGAATTACTGATAATAATCAAACGTTGGATAATTATTCAACTGTGTTCATTCACTACCTATCAGATTTAAAGTCAACATACACTGTCCACCTGAAACTTCCCACAGATAATAAGGAACAGTTGCAACACATTGTAAAGCAAGCTTTAAATATGCTAACTTTTTCCATGGACATTCAAACCTAATTTTGCCAATTGACCATATTGACAAGTGTACAGTGCAAGTCATTTAAACCTGGGCCATCTGGACATTAATATTCATGAGATTCACTGGATTGTAAATGCAGGGTTTCCTGAACCCTAAACATTAATATTAACTTGTCCACTTGTCTTGGATTCTGAAGACAGAAACAACAAATTAATATATCTTCTTGTTTCAAGATTATATCACATGAAGTTTGAAGGGAGTTAACAGGCAGTGTGTTATTCTTCATGCATACACTGGGCATGA
This sequence comes from Ptychodera flava, assembly GCA_001465055.1. Taxonomy (NCBI): domain Eukaryota; kingdom Metazoa; phylum Hemichordata; class Enteropneusta; family Ptychoderidae; genus Ptychodera; species Ptychodera flava. The sequence goes on along the minus strand of LD342818.1, from coordinate 167,537 downwards.
ATGAATGCCTGTTTTCTTCCAACATTACAATGCCTCTTTTTTAAGACTGCCCAGCTGTTCAAGATATTTCTATATTAGCATAAGTTTCCAACTCTGCATTTCAAAATTTTTCGGGCTAGACCTAAAAATGATTGTGAAAACCTCTTAATAATTATAGTACTTGTAAACCTCCGCTCAAGCTTTATCATTTTGTGAAACAAATTGTTACCAGGAAAATGTCAGAAATCACTCTTTCCTGACTTAAAATATAGGAATATCATGGGTATTCTACCAGAGCGTCAGACCTGAAGAGGTTTATTGTCTGAATATGGACATATTTTCACAATGGAAATTATCCCACAAACTTTACAGAGTCAGTAGCTGTATACCTTTGATTTTTTTTCACTGTTGTTTTGTATATCAATCTTACGTTCTTGTTTTACTCCAAAAATCATCTTGAAATGCCAACTATTTAGCTTGGCAACACAACTTGTATAATACACCTCAAATGCACTGTTAGTTAATGTTTACATTTGAATTCTAGTCAGGGACCAGAATCCGATTGTCAACAATAATGATGCAGTCGAAACATGTACCAACTGAGTTGGCAAACCAAGTACTGTGTATCTTAACATACTTTTCGGAGTAGAAGAAGAAACTGTTGTTGACACACAAAACAAAATTTTGAAAAAAAATCATCAAAATTACAGCCACTGGTCCCCTTTAAACCTTATCTTGGTATGTTCATTTGTTACAGTCAATAGAAAGGAGTTATTAGCCTTGTTCACAATGGCAACCCAACTGAAATTTGGGCCGACACAAAATAATCCTCCTTTTGGGAACAGATTTGGTCCGTTTCCGTACTTACTGGTACCTGAATTTGGGCCGGCGTAAATTTGCCGTCCTTTGTGACCTCTGACCTGTCAAGGTTCAAGATGGCGGATTTGAATACTGGCGCGCTGTTTCTACTGTTCATGATTTTCCGGCGGGTTTTTACGCACAAGAAGGGCAATATGACTACCACTCGTCATTTTATTTCTCCTCCGTGCTCCAGTTAGTCCCATGAACTGCCATATTCTATGCGCCAATGCGTTACTCAAAATGAACATGTGAGGGCGTCAACTGGGACCAGGGCCGACGTAACATGTCCACACAGGCGATTTGCGTCAGCCCTGAACCCCCCTTCTCACCGGGACCAAACTGTGTGGGCCCAAGGCCGACGCAGCGTGTCCACATTGGTTATTTTACGTCGGCCCCGGCCAAGCACCGGTGCTACACCGACGCAAAGTGGCTAATAAAACTCACACTGGCTGATTTGTCTGGTTACAATGTATTTATTATACCTGGACATGTTCCTTAAACCATATTCAAAAGACAGCCATTTAAAGCCCCCTAAGTACATTCTGAAATGCAAAGATTTCAAAAGACTTGTTTATACTGGGACACAGAAGACAGCAAAATTACTGACTTGATATGACATTTTGACTCACAAGTTGTCTCTTCTGCAGCTTGAGTTTATACTCATTGTTGATGACAACCTGCAAAGGATTAAAAATAACAGTTACAGTAATGATATTTTATGCAAACAAACACCCCTTGCTCATTCTTTTCTTCCTCTGATATTAGGAGTTGGTGTCAAATTGTTTGTTTTAACAGTTATCTTTGACTAGCAAAGGATTAAATTACCCTTCTGTGCATTTCCAGTGAAGTGAATCTGTTGGATTTTTTTTTTCAAAAATGTGAGTGAATTAATAATTCTGCAGGGATCTTCATATGTCTCACAGTGTGTGCAAATTCATTTCAGGGCTGATTTGTATGAACAGGCAACAATTTTCAACCTTTAATATTTATTTTCCCACATCTTCCTACATTATGAGTGTTGTGTGCCACTTTTGCTGATTGAAGTAGGCAACATTCTACTTATCTCACAAAGTTTTACAATGACCGACAACTTGACTCTTTTTGGTGTACAAGAAACACACTGTGGTCATCACACCTGTCTTAAAACATTCATCAGTATTTCATGGTATATCATATGGCAATAATCACAAGTATTAAAACAAATTGATCATCAGATTTAGAAATTGCAGCAACTCTCTCGTAAAGAAACCAATCTTTGTATACATAGAGATCTTCCATTGTGTGGATATCATATACATTAGATTTCATAAAGGGCTCATAAACCCATGAAACATGTCAATCATAAAAATTAGTTTGTGTAAGTAAAGCATCAACTGTAGAACGTCAGAAAATGAAAAGTTCTGAATTGGCCATTTCTCAGCTGCACCGCCCTCCATATAGTAATTGAGTTACATGTCTAGTGTATGTTATATGGAAAGTTGAACCATAACTAATTTTTTTCATTTTCTTTTTAACTAACCGTCATCGGACCAAGTTCATATTTCATCACCACTTCAAGTTGGTTAAAACTAGTAAAGCACAACATGTCTTGTATGGTGAATATTGAACCCCTGAAGGCCTATTAAAACAGAGATCCTATAAACATGGTTTTTATGGGCCAAAAACTACTATAACAGACCAAGACACGTGGTTGAAAATACATATGGTTTTGGCTCAACAAGGCTTTTCACCAACTTTACAGAGAGGGATTTGATACTCTCTGGCAGGAAAAGTGGTTAAACCTCAAAGGTAAAACCTAAACGTTTACCCTATTGAATTGAACGGAAATGATTTAATACTTTCGTTGGATTTGGATGTCCTATTATTTCAGTATCTGAAGGAAGTACTGTCAGTCTCTCAGTCACACAAAAATGCCAGTTCCCCACCCGACTAGAAATTAGAATCACTCTTGTGAAGTCCTACAGTTCAGTGTAGGCAAACGGACTGTTAAATAAAGTTCAGTGCTCTGCAATATGTCCAGCTGCAGACACCTGTTCTGTGATGAGAATGTTGGCCATATTACGCTTGTCATAATACAAGATGCTATGTTAATTGTGGTTGTAATATTGGTCTGTTCACAAAACTCATTGGAACAAAATTTTTGTAAAATTTTTGCTGCCGGTGTTGGCATGTTTACCCAAGAATACGGTTCTCTTTTTTAAAACTCCTTCAAACTGACATATTGATATTGCTCTTCTGATGGTAAACCTGTGTGTGATCATGAATTGTACAATATAGCAGGACCCAACAACTACGGTAATAACTACGGTAATGGTTCGACTGTGGTCAGGTCAGAATTATTTTCTTGGGAATATGACATGTGCAAGTTGTATTATTTTTGCAGTGCATTCATGATAAAGAGACCAACATTTTTGCAGTGTACCATTGGGCCAGGATGTCAGTGTAACTGGCTGATGATGATAATTCCACAAATGTTACATCAGCCTTAGTGGATATGAATAGGATTACAAAGACAGTTAGGCTATCCAGCAAATCAAAGTGAAGCCATAGACATCACTTCTGTCTATGGTTAAGGTTATGCCAAACTACAACATGTTACCAATAAAATGGCTTCAGTGTTGACTCATAGATCATATGTGAAATTCATTATTTTGGTACCCCAAAGAAATTGGCAAGTTCACCAGGTTGTAATTTGGCTCTAGTCAGCCCCTAGGAAGTCGAAGCAAGTTTTATTGAGCAGTACAAATTACACATACCTTCACAAGCATATTGTCCTAAACATGCAATACAAAGTCCTGTAATGCCAAACACACATCCAGAGTATTTTAAGATAAAGATGCATGTTTTAGGCAGGAAGACTAATAGAATCTCACACCCCCAAGGACCTGGGATCAGATTTCTCACACTCGTTAGGGATATTTTGTCTCGCACTCGCCTGCGGCCCGTGTGAGACAAAATATCCCCAACGAGTGTGAGAAATCCGATCCCAGGTCCATGATGTGTGAGATGCTTTTTCTCACATGACCACAAAATGCGTTAAATTCACATTGGACATGTTCAACATTATCCAAAATCGTGACAACTCTGTCGTCTGCCAATGTACTCTGACCCGCTTACTTTGTAGTTCCTGTCCGTGTGTTACTCGTCATGCCATTGGATAACATTTTGTGCGTGGAATGAAACAGACTGTCTATCATCCAATCAGAGCTTGTGTAATATTTACTGCAGAGTATGGGACGGTTTCTTAGAGTGTGGGATCGATTTTTCCCACACCGTCGATCCCACACTCCCAGTGGCCAGGAATGTGAGAAAGATCATTCTCAGATCCACAAGCCAGGAGCCCAACGTCAAGACTTGGCATCCACTTTTCCCACTAGTCAACATATTAATTACTGGCACAATAGTACTCCACTTGTCCGTTGGGTAAATACCAGGAGAAGCAAAAAAACTACTGGCCTGGTCATCAAAACTACCAGCCTACATGTATGTTGGGCGTGTGAAATTGCTCTGCTATTGTTTAGGGCATTGGTGTTTAAAGCAAATGTGTTGCCTCTTGTCTTGTATAAACCAAGAGGGTACATATTTTGTAATTGTTTTCATGGCTGGTTATGCATTGAAAGCGGCTATTTTACTTTGCCAAAATTTCAGAAATCGACCTAAATTGAATGGCAGTCTTAGATACCTTTTCATTATAGTTGTAAGTGCATAATGGCAAACATGAGGGATATAAACTTGCTTCAAGCAGGTGACATATAAGAAGCAGCAGTAGCAATGAAAAAATATTGCTGTATTTAAGCCGTAATCGGTGACTTCAGAAACATTTTACCGATTGTTCGATATTGTTCTGAATTTTCATGTACATGCCATATAAAGCGCTGGTAATATTACCTGTGTTATTGGAAACTTTGTCAATGTGGGTTTCCCTCCGGGATGAATTTTTTTATTTTCAGTTTTGAAAATACAATTGGATGATTCTGTTTATGTAATGCATGAAAGTATCAAGATTATCCCGGACAACTCCCCTGTGTACAAAACCAAAATACTCTCGTTCCTTTGCCATCTGATCATACACAAATATTTGTTAAAGATATCATTAATATAGGCAAACCTATGAAAAGTAGGAATGAGTAAATGGACAAATATTCAATAAAATATTTGGTTTAGAGAGGCATAGAATCAAATTGTACCATAGTTGGTTAGGAGAGAGCTAATTTGTTCTTCACAACATGCCAAATTGACCCCTCAACAAGGACATCCCTGCATGGATGATATAAAGTGTTTATCAGTGACTCTAAAGGCCAAGAGTTTATTGCTTACAGAGTTGACAGAGAGAAAGAGAGAGCAAAGTGTAACATTGGTTGTGCTGCGTCATGATGGTTATTGCAGATGCCTTTAGGTATATTTGAAGTTGCCAGCTGACGCTGTTGAAGTCTTTGCAGAAGATTGTCAGGACCGACTTACTCTGTACACACATGCAGTGCATCTGATTTAAGCCGATCACAAAGTCATGGCAATGATATTGTTTTGGTAGCATTATTGGATGTAATCAAACTTCCACCTATGCCTACCAATACCAAGACCAGGCTGGAGTTTTCGCTAGAAAATGCTGCCTGTGATATGTGGCGAAATTCATGATAAGTACAACAAGATGTAGGCAATAGGTGCAGTGTTCTCTACAGCTTAGAAAAACAGAGGGAGGGCAAATTTACATCACAATGCATAATTTGCATATTCTCTTGTTGTGAAAATATATTCTTTTGTGCAGTTATTAACATATGAATAGATTGCTCCAAAAACAGAGGGGTGGCCCTTTGTGGAGAACCCTGGATGTGTTCAAAGTACAAGTGAGCTCCACTGTGAATAAAACGCAAAACTCAACTTTGTCAACAGCTTTAATAGCCGCCTTTCGACCCATTTTCTAAAGAACACATAAAAACTATACATACCTTCAGCTATGAACAGCATTTTTATCACTTTCTACATACCTTCAGCTATGAACAGCATTTTTATCACTTTCTACATGATAACATTTACATGACTGTTACGGTACCAATGGATACTTGATCAAATTTTTGCATGACATATTTGATAATTCAACAAGCTTATTTGTGAGCATAATTTATGAAACTAAAATTTCCAGAATGTCAGGCTTTTTTGTATTTTAATATGTTCACAGCAAGCATCAGTGTGTTGACACAGTTTAATCCTATGTCTCCCAAGTGGAATTTATTTTTATGGTTTGTCTAAGGAGACTTGTAGAAAGAGATATTGTTCTTCCTATAAATTCATAGTCTATAGTAAGAGGGCAAGGTTTTGCTTCTGCTATCAAAGAACTGCACCTGAAATAAAATTCAAAAATGGGAGGTGTTATTCGCAACATAAGTGCCTGTTGTTACCTAAGCCTAAGGTTAAGTCAAGAAGAGCATTTGTACTTAGATGTAGGCTGCATTCATACATTAGGAGCTCTGCCAACACAGATAAGCCAGGCCAAGTGAGCTGACAACATGGACAACAAGAAATGTTCCTCACTACCTCGACATGTACATCACGCACAGAAATGCGGTGAGTACCATGACCCCAGCAAGCCGTTATGCAATAATGCAAATATGCAGTTGTACATCAAAAGCCATTATCCCCTTTCCCTACATTACAGGCAACAAACATGTTAACCACCTTGTCAGGTTATATGTGAAATGTTTGGTATTAAGGTCAGTCCTCTGGTTGTCACTCTGTTTTCAAAAAGTTTCAGCTCACATTTCTTTCCTGAGCATTCCTAGTTTGGCAGGAGAGGTCAAGGCAGCCTTGAACTTGATCAGATGTGACAAGCGGCTGTCTGTCAAGAGGTATTCTTTTGACTGTAGTTGTATTAGTGCCTTTTTAGTTAGGGAATATTATTTAGGCAATAATGTACCCCCTCCCAGCCCATAATGGACAGAGCAAACTTTACACAACCTTATGTACAAGGCAAAGCCGAGTACATTGAGGAGTGCAAGCTTTGCGAGAGTCTAATCACGGACCGTGGTCTAATGTGAATCAGGAAGGGGTGCACTGTATGGCTATTATTTTACAGTTTTTGCAGTGCTTGTGAATTTGTAGATGTAGAAAACATCTGGGGCATAATCAGATAAATTATCAGAATTATCTTGGGTATGATGTCACAAAAGTCACTGGTATTGACATTGCTATAATAGAATGTATAATTTTTAACAAAGTCATGAGGGAAGTTCTTCAGGGAAGTTGAAAATGGTTATACTGGAGGACAACAATGACGCTACCTAGTTCATATTGAAGTAAACGCACTGCACATGCTGCATGACTGCAACATTGAACGGTAGCTTGATTTAACCACCAATGAGCTATAGATAACCTGGTGAGACAAGCCAATAAGACTTTCTTGTTTTGCCATGCTTGTACAGTTTTGTTTTTGCTGGTGATGTCTGGTCAGCTAATTTCAAAGCAAGATTGCTGCGTTATTTAGGGTATTATACAATTTCACTTTTTTCCTCACCTCTTTCCATAAAAAAGTACCAGATTTGTAACTATTTTGTGGTTTCAAGATGAGCTGATGTCTAACAAAAATAAATTGGTCACAACTTCAGATTTATTTTTGTTGAGATAATTATTGAGTTCTTCATCAGCTGTAGGTTGAAGACCCAGAGTCATTTGCTATGGACGTTTTTATGCAAAATTTTGTTAGGTTGGTCGTTAATTATACATTTCAGCATACATGTGTTGTTCAGTGCTAAAACAGTGTACGCATACAGATGGGAACAGATGAAGAAAACAACTTAATTTTGCATAGCCATCTATAATTTATGCTAATGAGCTTTATGTCAATAAGCCTATGGCTGCTTTAATGAACTGTATATATGTTACACTTGTCCTATCATGCTTTGATGTATACTTGCCTTCCCAGCTGATTTTAGAGAGTAGTTCCTCTCCATCTTCCAAAGAGAGTGGCGTTGTCCCCTTAAAATTATCATTTATGATGCATATTTTTAACTTGCACACTGTAACCGAACACCAGCTGTATTGACTATCAGGCCTATTCATTTAACGCCTAAATGTAACGATTTCCTGTATTGGTGAAAACGCTAGAGTAATTGTACATAATCAGATAATCAAGAAGGTAGACAGTGAAGAAACCTGAAAATGTGTGGGAATTCACTCACTGAATATGAGTAATACCTCTATTTCAGTTACAGTATTACAACTTCAACTTCGAATGTGTACGGTAACAGTGGAAAAAAAATGATCATTTTTAGCTTTCCATGATAATTTGTATGGGTTGTAAATTTTTTTACTAATAATTACATTTAACATTACTCATTATGCAATTAATTTAACATACGAGTTTACGAGTTTTAAATTGGTATTTTACTGGTAAGATCTAAGTGCATCAGGTGACATAAAGCCTAGCATTAAAATGTTTATGCGACATATGTTTGCCTTGCCATATGGTATCTATTTGCTCTTAGTATATCTGTTATTTTTACTTGCCTGTTGGCAATAGTGGAGATGGACCTTTCTGTGCATCTGTTCTTGTTCTGGTATTTTTTTCCTCTTGTTAAAAGAAAAAAATACGATTTAATCCTTATCATCTTGGATGTTGTTCTTTTCAGAGCACACCATGGCAACAGTGATACGAGCAAGTGAGAAGAAAACTGTAAAGGTGGGTGTTCCTGTGTACTATCCCTTTCAAAGTTTAATATCGTCTGCATTTTTGAGTAGAGTGCAATCTTGTGAATTATACTGTAATCCCAGTATGCAATTTATTTGAAAACCACATTCAAACTTCACAGACAGAGAAAAGAAAATTGCTTCTGCTCTGTCTTTGGAAAAAAGTCTTTTATATGATCATTGGGACAATTGCGGTAACATTTGTTAATATTTTAGTCATTTTTGCCCTGGAAAAATATCCAGGTATTCTTTTCCATAAAGTGTGTTAACATACAAAGTATTAGCCTTACAAACACAGTGTAGTACATGCAATACATAATTTTTCTGTTGACAAATTAATTCTATTCTGGATTCAAATGCGTTTGTCAACAGTAAAATGACAAATTTCACACATGCAAACGGTGCGGAGTAGTTGAGTACAGAGCGTTTCAATGGGATTCTAGGAATAGAACTAGAAACTCATCACAAAGGCAGTTACTAACAAAAATGCTGAAAATTGCATCCAAAATTACAGCTAATGGTGGCTTATACCATACTATAGGATGATATGGTAAAAATTCAAATTGCAGAGCAACAGTTGCCAAAGGGAATTTGTAGTATAAACGATTAAATTATAATAATAATAATAAAGCACATGGCGAACAGAATTGTAGTCTCCATTCTTAGACCATATAACATTATAGAACACAAATATACAGCAAATGTACAAAATGATTCGGATACCACGTCTAGTCCCCCTGGCAGTCAGACTTTGTACACAAGAAATTCCCTTTTTTCCCCGTATTGATGATTTTGAAGGCTGTCAGAATAAACTGTTATTTTAAAAATCACAACTGTTAACACACATGTACGTCAAAGCTCTAGAACTACGTACAATTTCCCAAAACAGTCGTGTGTACCAAATTTTTTGAAGATCAATCGTTGAGTAATGATACAATGTGTTGCAATAGATGCTATATTGAATAAATTACAAGTTATAAGGTATATGAACAACCCCAAAGTATGAGGAACACTTCATCAAAGCTACAAATTTCATGAGAGAGATGTTTTGAATATTGCCATAGCAGAAGTGCAGGATGAATTCCATAAGGTACAGGCAAACACGCGACAAGATGCTTATGGTTTTGTTTGAACTTTGTTGACAAGTTGGTTTGCCTGAGCAGGGTCAAATGAAGATTAGTAGATACACCATTGGTTGTGAACTAAAAATGATTTTTTGAGGGGCTCTAAATAATAAGTGATGGTATGGGTGGACTCCCTAGGTTACTAACAATTCAAACAAAATTTCTTGGTGTCCACTAATCTTGTGTCTTGCCCTTGAGGATTTACTTCAAAATAGTTCAGTCACTGAACAATCATTGAAAAATGAAACTACTAGTTTGGGGGGGGGGGCCTTAATTTTCGTTAATAATGATATATGATGTAACTAAAGCAGCCATATATCATGAAATTTGTGGCATTGTGGTCCATAGTGTCCAAAGCATTGATACAACAACTCTGGAAGGGTCATTAAGTGATGTGAAAAAATAGGACAGTTACAAGTTAAGTGGTGTATTTTATATTCTGTCAAATATCAGAGAATTTATTTTAAAGTCTGTGCACTTTCTCTACATGCCAATGTTAGCTGTGAATTTTCAGGATATGTTATATTAAGTGCTTTTAAGAATAATTGTCATGTGCAAGCACACTAAATGCCAATATATTGCAGTGGTAATCCGGTCAGAAACCAAATTTAAATAAATGAAGGGGAGGAGTGTGAAATCTTGAATGTTAATGTTATAACAATTGTACAATTTGACCATCTTGAACTTACGATTCTTTGTCTCAAAACCAAACTCGCCTGCTAAAGATACAAATTACGTTATTGTATACAATACCACCTATGACTTTTCCTCAAGAATTCTTTTAATTTCATGAATAAATACATCTACCATTTAAAATTTATCTTCTAAATGCCATGTTCTGAACTGCTTATTCATTGAATGTCATAAATGTATTTTGTATAAAATTGTAGATCTTTGAGTATTCAGGTAAGTAACACACGTGTGAGTTCAGTCCACAGAGATCCCTAAACCATAGCTATCAATGTAAGGTAAAATGCACCTTGGGAACAGATCTTTGGACTCTCAAAATTTTACAGTACATTTTTGGTCCACAACTATTGGGGGCTCATTTTGAATCTCATAGAGTGACTTAAGTTTTCACTGGTGTATTTTTTGTGAAAATCACAAATTTACAATTTTGCAAATTTACAATCCATAATTTTTCCCATAGAGTTAAGGCTGTAATGACATTTTTCTATTTCAAATTTTGGACAGTGACATCCCCCGATTTTTATTGTTGATTTCAAAAGGGAATAATTTAAAGTTTCCATCCAGAAAGTTTGAGCAAAAATTGAAATCTTTGAATTTCAAGGAGGGTACCACATTAATTAAATTTGTCTGAAAAAAGGTGCTGGTGAACTTTAGAAATCAGTTACTGACCTTATATTTTAGTATTATTTTTGATGTAGATGATTGTCACCAAGGATACCATAACCTTGAACTGGAGTAGCATTTTGTGTATACTTTTCAGTAGGTTGTGGAGATCGCACTGTTCAATTGTGATATTAATATTAGATAGCTGTTGGCTCTTAGTTTTTGAGTGCAATAAAATATTACCAAGTCAGAATAAACATGTGGAAAGTAAATAATGGAAATGAAAAATTAATATAGCCAAATGTTTATTTCCCAAGATCCCAGTGTACCCGTATCTCATCCCTTTTTCTCTGTACTATTCAAAAGTACATTGCTGGTAGAATATGTATAGGCAGTCGCATATTATGTATGTTATACTGACAATAACTTACCATGTACATTTATTGAGGTGTGAATCTGTTGTCTCTTCCGTATGACCTGACCAGTACAAAGGGGGCAAAAAGGTGTTGAAAGGGGTGTGTTTATAATACATCAGTCATGGTACCCTCATGCATGAGATGTATCTATTATACCGATGCATAGTCCTATTCCTAGCCTCTTGTACCACATGGCCCACCACCCATACGCTGTAGCACAGGTCCAGTAGTAAAAAAGTATGTACTGGTATGTATTGTTTCAGATGTCAAAGTAAGATTATGCATAACCTTTAAAGTCAGTAAATTTTGATTTATAATCCTTCCCTTTTCTTTGTCACAATGAACAATGTGTAAAATACGCATACTGCAGTTTTCTCAAGTGTGAATAGACTTTGAACTGCTGATACGCATACTAAGCAGTTGCAGTGAACACATTTCAGTGTGCCTTCCTGCAAACCACAGTGATATTACGTTGCCTCCAGAAACTGTTGACTCCACAAAATATTGCACTTTACATGTACTGGTTTAAGGCTTACTTTCGGAAACTTCAAGTCCCTCTTAATTCAATTGCTTCAAAAAGATTGGATTTCATTAGCTAAAGGGCAGGTTTCCATGGAAATATCATGTTGTTGAACTTGTATTTATGAATCCTACAAGCATCATGACATGACTTGCTGATCTTACAATGTTTCCATAGCTTGGAAAATGTAGTCACTCTCTGTCATTCATATTTTAAGAGCTGAATACAAAACTTGTTTTATATTATTTGTTTTAGTAAGATAGTTCATTTCTTGAAAGTGAAAGACCATAACTTTTGTTCAAACTTCCTCAAGCAAGCTTTAAACCATTCCATTCCAAAATCAAAAGTAAAAATCAGAGTGTAGATCAGTGTGCAGATTTTGGTACCAGAGAAATTATCCAATATTTACCAATGTTTTAAATTAAAAGGACTGCCATCCCTATGTTAACTCTATGGGGGAAAAATAGAATTTTGTAGTTTCACAAATAAAATTAAACTGATGGAAACTTTGTTTATTCTTTGAGCTTCAAAGTAATCTCCCACAAGTGGTAGACTAAAAGAATATTGTAAAATTTTGGGAGTCCAAATATCTATCTCGGCCGGGCAGCACATTCTGCACTAATGCAAGTTTTGGAACTTGTGGACTTACACATGCAGTTTCATCACAAACCTTTAATCAATTTGTAATAAAATGCAACATCTTGATACATGACTTACCTTTGTCCCTTCACTACCAGATTGGTACACGCCACACCCATCATTGCCAGTGGGATGGAATAGGAGAATTGGTGTTTAGGGTTATGGTGTAAATGGGTGTTAAAAACCTGTCATATTATGTGATCCATAGAAATTCATTTGTAACACCAATTTCACTTCCCCACTCACTTTGTTGGTTAACTCTCTTAAAATAATGATCTCATGAAATGTTTGTACAGGCACAGAAGCTATTGTACGCTGGATGATTTCAATGATATTTCAATGACAGGCCTTAATCTTGTGTTTCCCCATGCTGTTTAATAATGAATTGAATTTAACTCCAGGAAAGATGGCTGCTTGATCAACATTGTTCCGAATTCACCACAATTGTAGCAGTGCCACCCTGACTATTTAGGTTGTGAGAAAATATAGAAATTATTGGCAAGCCTCCGACCATTCTCTTCTATTGCAGACACAAATCTTGGTCTTATTTGTTGTCTTGTGATATTGAATACAGGCTTCACTCAGAACCCAGTCACATGTTGATCACCTCATGTTTTTCAAGTTTTTACAGTAACAAGTGTCCTTTCTATTTAACGTTCTTGGAAATGGGTACCACCTTGTACCATGCAACCTGACACACCTTACACTGCATAGGAGGTATGAACAAGAAAAACAGCTGTCATTAAAAAAGGAAGGCTTGTCATGTAGTGTATTATTCTTATTGTAACATGTCGTTTCAACAAGATAAATGTCACGCCCACATGTGTAAATATGTTCAGTTTTCAATGTTTGTGATCTCTGTTTCTGCCTCCAAGCACTTGATTTTGCTACTATGCAGCCCAGCACCAATACATAATAGTATGATGTCACAGTGTATTGTTTATGCATACATTGATTCACAATCACATGAGACCCATATACACAGCACACCAATTTTTGTGCAAAGAGTAACTATATCTACATGTAAATATAAGATATATGTAAAAAGCGTTTTTGTTCATAGAGATGACTGTAGCCAACTTTGGAAAGTCAAAATTGAAAATGTCAATTGTGAACCGAACATTAAGATCATGTCTACTACAGCTCTTACTCAGCAATTATTGATCACAGCCTACTGGTTATGATACAGGAAATAAAAAAATATTTGACATCAGGCCATCAAGGATAATTTTAAATTTTGCAACAAGGGTTATGCCTAGACTAGACATTTTGGTTTAGCAAGAGAACCCCATGCACGGTAATATTCCAATCATGATGTAAGGTCTCCAACAAAGAAGTGTTTCATATTGGATATTAAAGACACATGAACTTTAATAGTGGACCTCTACAGAAGGAGTTGCCTCTAGGCACTGTGTAGAACAGTGTGTATAGGTTTTTCAAACTGTGCCTGTTATGCTAGATATCAGATTATGTCAGAAAAGAAGAAATATTGCTGTTTTCTCAAAATTTGTTTATGAAGTTCTTATAGCTCAGCTGGTGCATTATGTTGGACATTGTGACCTTTGCTAATCAGTGGCCGTGACCTTTGGCTAATCAGTGGCCGTGACCAGGTCTCAGGTCTCAGTTGAATAACGCAGACAGTGTCTGCTGATTTCCATTCTACTCATGAATACTGAGTGCCTGGTCACGTCTTAATCTAATGGGTACTATTTTCTTGCAAGTAACCCATGCTAGTTATGCACTCCATCTAGCATTATC
>LD342818.1:117753-137597 GCA_001465055.1 Ptychodera flava | reverse complement strand
AAGCCCAATTAAAGATGTACCTTAAGTTACATCAAGATCAATATATGTGCCATGACGAACAAATACCAAATCTTGTGACAAAAAATTTGCCTGTTGTATTTCTAACTGACCAACCCCTCCTGAGATCTAGCAGTTCACACTTTAACTACCATACCGGTAGCTTTCCCTGACCCATTGTTTTCAATGGACCAGTTTGCAGAGATTTTAGGGGTGAACAGATGAAAGAACAATGTCCCAACTTTTTTTTCCACTCAGAGCCCACGAAAACAGAAAACAAAACACAGCAAGAACCCACCTGTGGAACACCACGTTGGTTGGGTGCTGGGAGCTAAAGAACACAGACCTAGGACAGCCTCAACCAGGTAAGAAGTTTGTCTAGCTGTGAAGCGTTTATTGCAAATGGTAGCTGCATGGTTCCTGTTTTTTGAATAACTTTTGTATGAGTGAATCTGCTTCACATGGTTTTAGAGAACTCTGTTATGACATGGGAGTTATGTAGAAGTAACTTTGTCAGGACTCTGAAATGAAATTGAAAATTTGTCGTAAGTCTGATGAGAGAGGTGTTGTTTAATTCATGTCGTGAAGGAAGGGATATATTTAAATTTGACGTTTCAGTGAAAAAATCTTGAGTCCTTTCAGTCACTCAGTGTAAGAGACTGACAGGCAGGAATTACCTTAGAACCAATGTCACAGATTTATTTTGCTAAAAAAAGAGATAAAAAAATTTAGCCTGCTTCAAGCTATCATAACCCTGTCATGAGTCTATCATTTTGTTGCCATACTTACAGTATCAACTATGTTTGATTGTAAATGTAACCAGGTTTGTTAGCCTGCCACAGTAAAATCCATCTGTGTCATTGCTCTCCAACATTTCTTTATGTTAGCTAAATGTCATGCCCAATTGACGGAACGACTACTGCATGTAAGTGAAAGACTCTGAATTCCCTTTCAATTCCAGTTCTCCCTCAGAGGGCGCGCCTATATCCAGTAGCTATGGCAGTACTCCCCAGTCGTTCCCTAAGTTCGAGCACCCCTCCCATGAACTGCTCAAGGACAACAACTTCACACAGCATGTATATCACAAATATCACCAAAAATGCCTCAAAGGTACGTACTCTGTTCTCATTACACAGTCTGTATATATTGATCCAGAAATCACTGGTCACACAGTGAGTTCCTTGTAAATATAACAGTATTTTAGAAATGTAGAGACCAAATTATATACTGTGTCATTATGAATCACATTGCACTGAAAAAGAAAATAATCTTGATGGTACATCTTTGTTCATTATTTAGACTTTGAACCAATTTATTAAGCTGATTTGACGATGATGTTTTTTTCAGCTTTTATTGCCGTGCTCTTTTCATATTCACTGTAGAGATACATATGTTTATATGCAGTAATTGTGTTGTCTTGCCCATACCTTGTCATAATCTCACTCGATGCTTACTATAAAACCGACTTTTCCCACAGATCGCAAGAAACTTGGAATTGGGCAGTCACAGGAGATGAACACGCTATTCCGGTTCTGGTCGTTCTTCCTCCGAACAAACTTCAACAGGAAAATGTACCAGGAATTCCGACAGCTGGCAGTCGAAGATTCCAAGGCGGGATACCGCTATGGGCTGGAATGCCTGTTTCGCTTCTACAGCTATGGTCTGGAAATGAAGTTCAGGAAAGATATCTTTATTGATTTCCAGGAGGAGACAATGAGAGATTACGACAGTGGTGAGTTTTGTGACGTAAACAGGAATGAATCATTTTTATATGCTGTTTTTTTTGTCACTACAAAATATCCATCTATGACTACATGACAATGATGACACAACCGATGGACATGTAAACCAATAGTTATAAATGAGCTTATCTATTTAAACTTTCGACTATCATTTAAGTCAGTAAAATGTTTGTTTGTTTCTGTTTGTTTCTGTATTTGTTTGTCTTTTCATACGTTTATATTTGTCCCCACATTTATTTCTCAACTTGGCTTCTATGCAATTATTCAGTTCTGCATGTTGCTTATTGTTTTTTAATAAGAAAAAATAATTTTACAAACCTTTGGACTTCAGAGAGAGTGCACAAAATTGTGTTATTACTCTTTGCACTTGATCATTGTGATTGATAGTGGTAGTTAAGCAGCAGATTGTTTTTACCTATCAAAGGCATTGGGACATGTGAATGCACAGCAACTGTGTGTCCCAAGTATTTGTGCAATGAAGGTATTCCGTTTCTTTGTTGTCCACAGGTCAACTGTATGGCTTGGAAAAATTCTGGGCTTATTTGAAGTATTCCAGAACCAGAGTAGATGTGCTACCAAGGCTAAAAGAAGTCCTTGGGAAATATAAAAGACTAGAGGATTTCAGAGTTATGGTAGGTCAACAATATGAATGATATTTTCATCATCAGTATTCTGTTAATGAATATCCTGTAAATCATGTATAGTTTGAACGGCTTTATCCTGAAGTGTACTGCCAATTTTGTAATATTTTCCTTGCCAACATAACTGCTAGTCTAGATTAAAATTCATGTCGACAGTAACATTGGATATTACTTGTATGATGTATTGACGTGATATAAAAAAACTCACAGTGAAAGAGTCTTGCTACTGTGTATATATGTGAAAAGTTAGTGCAAGTATAAAGTTTTTAGGCTCTGTTTATTGCAAGTTTTAGATTTGATCACTGAAAAATAAAGGTGAAAATCACCCCATCCAGAGTTTCCTTGCATTGTTATCAGTATATCATGTTCTAATGGATGTCAATATCCCACTTTGCACGGCCCAGCCTCCAAAGGAGGAAGAGGAGAAACAGTCTGGTGCCAAAGCCGGAGAGAAAGCTGAAAAGTCCAGGGAAAGGCATAAGTCTGGAGGGACAAAGGCGGAGAAGAAAGGTGCAGCGAGTGGTGTTGCGACTGACAGCAAACCCAAACCTGATAGCTCAGGTGCTGAAGCATCAGCAAAAGTGGACCATGTGACTGACGCAATCCCAAAGGGGGAAGTGCCGGCAGAAGGGAAAGCCAGCTCAGAACAGGAAAGTAAAAGCAGTCCAACAAACAACTCGGAAGCGTCATGATATACAATGAGAAAACAATGGAACCTTGATTTAGAATAAGCAGCTGCATTTTATTTGCATTCATCACCACACCAGGAACTATGAAAACCATACACCATCATTATTCAAGACCATGAAAATCATTGAACGTCAGCAAAGAAAACCCCTTGGAGATTAATATTCCTTTTCCCCTCCCCCACCTACTTACCTTGATATTCATCATCTGTTTGGCAAGACTGAGGAAAAAACACCCAGTAGAAATTTTTGACATTTTCTATTCTGTTGTCTCTCAGAGTGATAGCCTCAACTCTTGTGTAACTCCATGATTTGAAAAGGTGACGATGGAATGCCTTCAAATGACTGTATATACAAAAAAATGCCACTCTTTAAGTTTTCAGACTTCAAAATTATCTTTATTCCTTCATTTTAGAAGGAAAAGGCCCATGTATCCTGTAAAAAATTATGGATTTAACCTTTATGTAGCATTTGTTGAGACTGTGGAAAGTTGTTCTGGCCGAGAATCCCTAAAAAATGTCTCAGGCTTAGATTCTCCTTCCTGAGAGTTTCTATGTTTCGGTCATCTCCCCATTAATTTGCATGGTCATTTGTCACACCTGGTGCTTGAGCAATAAACAGTTTCAGTGCTGTGCAGCAGAGAGTTGAAAATGGTCCGAGAGGTTTCCCAAGTTCATTGCAGACTCTCCCAACAACGCTGCATCCAAAGTTTGCAATAACTAGCCAGGTATCTGCTTTAACATTAACCCTGTGGACAAAGCAGGGTCCTGCAGTTTTCTGTTTCAACAATGAGTGAATAACGTATTGTTCATTTCAGTGTCTGATAATCCAAATTATTTCGAGAAGACTGCTTCAGTTTATCAAAGGTGTCTGAATTCAGTTCACACTCAGACTTGTAGTATTGGTGTTGACAAAAGGAAACTGCCCAATAGATTCACAGTATTTTGAATTTAAACATTACAGCAATTGTGGGGAAATCATATTTACAATACAAGAAATAAATAGATAAAGTTTACTTTAATACAAATATTCAAAGCCAGGTTTGCCACTTTGAAGAGTAACGCCAGTTGACTCTGGTTTGGTACTATGGTGTAAAAGTGTGTAATATGTCCTGGCACTCATTTTTTTTTTTCAAAAAGTGAAAAAAAAAAAATCTGGCAAGTTTTACCATTCTGAAATGTTACGGCTTGGGCCAGCTATGAACTTAAGCACATTTGCATTTAAGTATGCATATTAATTCATTAAGAAAACCTGCGAATGTTTTAGAACCGTGCTGCAGTTTGTTTCAGAGAAGAGCAGCTACCAAGGATGTGTGTGCGCTTTACAAATTGTTTTTTGTTCCCTTCGGGCGACTGTAACCCAGAGAACAGCAAAATTGTCAATTCCTTGTCCAATGGTGATCAGACAACTCAAAAATTGTCATACACAGGAAAACATGTTCTGTGTAGCGGAAGGTCACAGAGAGAGTGACCAAGC
This sequence comes from Ptychodera flava, assembly GCA_001465055.1. NCBI lineage: Eukaryota > Metazoa > Hemichordata > Enteropneusta > Ptychoderidae > Ptychodera > Ptychodera flava. Next base: position 133,055 of record LD342818.1, on the reverse strand, counting down.
CATTACTTGAAATCTGCCAGTTCTTCAAAACTGAAAGTATCAAAACATTCCTCACACAGATCTGAAAATCTTGAAATATTCTTCTGTGCATAATCTAAAAAACAGTCTTTTATGGTGTTAGGGGTGTTGCTTTCCACTTTATTATTTTTTTCCACCATTATATTCAAGAGAAGGAAAAACTTAAAAACTTTTGAATCAGTAATTCCATTTCTTCCAAAACTAAATGATAGCCTATAGAGGTTTTATGTGGTGTTTGTGTCATTTTCACTCATTTATCTGTGCTCTCGTAATTTTTTGCATTTAATGCTCATGTGTTTCCATTTATTTCAGTTAATGCAAATAGGTAGTATTATTGTTATTCATCATTTTCTCTAGTCAATAATTTATCATTTTTTTTAAGTTTCCCAAAGCACATGTTCAATTTCTCAAGTTCAAGTGACAAAGGAATGAATGGCCTGATGTGCTTGACACGGTCGGTCATCTGTCAGATATTCCTTCATTTTGTTCCTTTGATGAAAATATAAAAGTGGTGCAACAGCACACCTGTTTTGATAACATAGATCTGGCCTCCTGGAAAATTATGAGAATTGACATGAAAGGAAGATTACAGGTCATGTGAACCCTTTTAAATGATGTGGTCTGGGCCATGTCCATGCTTGTATCAGATGATGGTAGATGGAGTGGATGCCAAATATGTTTGCCAACCTCCTATGACTTTAAGACATCTTCTGTATGTACCAAATGGATTATATAACAGTATCAATTAAAAGGAAAAACTTTGCATGAACTGCAGCAAACAGAAAGAGGCAGAGATGATAGAAAAGTCAAAGTTTGCTTTTGACAGATGAAATCCCTGCTTGGGGTAGTGTCGCTGCAAATGGCATCCTGGGACTGCTTCTTCAACAAGACTGTAATATACTTAAAATGTTGAGGCAGTTATTAAAGAAACAGGCGCTGAGCGAGTCCACTTTACACTGTTGTTGTACTTTATGTACTATGAAGACCGCATCCAAATTAAGCTTGTATCTCTTTTATTTCCTTTGAAGTCCGTGTGTAGACTAGGTGCACTGAGGGATTCCAATAAAACTACTGGTTTATTTGTTAAGAATGCCTTTACTGTACAAAATTGCCTACATCAACTGAGCTCAACTTTGGAAAAAAATAAATACAGGCAAAAAAAAATCCAAAATGTTAAAGTTTTTACTGTATATCCATTTCAGAGAAGAGATGGAAGTGGAAGAAAAATAATAAAGACATAAAAAAGTGAACTGGAAATGTTCAGAAAAATATTAGAACTTTGTTGCTAACATACGACTTAACCAATCTGCAATATATCAGTATTTTTGGAAATAAACTCTGTGTGGTCCTTTTGTTTTGATGTTATGATCAAGTTCATTTCTTTTTTCATAATTATTATAAATCATATCATCTTTGACAAATTTGGACATCACTTATTTTTGAATCTTTGAACAGATAGCTCAAAAGTAGATATACCTTTATTAGACTTAATACAATATTTCTTTTTCCTGTTCATTTACTTATCACTTCCTTGAAGGATATTGACCAAAAAAATTTAAAAAAGCTACAAAAGTTTACATATTTTATGAGAGAAAATTGAGATGAATTTGTTTTATGAACTCAAGTTGTCTGAAATGTAGTTTACATATTAAAGATATTTGTGTAATTATCTGAATTACTTTACTTGCAAAGAATGTCTCGGATTACTTTGGGGGTAATGGTTGCCATAGAGATAGTCACTATATCAAGTTTTTTCTTTTCAGAGTATTGCACGCTTTAAGTGTTTGGGTTTTTTCCGTCGGCTTACACTATACTTGACAAAAATGGCCAATTACGAAATTTTTTGAATAAAACATGAAAAAAAAAATTTTTTTTGGTCTTTTTGAATTGTGGGAGTGAATTTTGATTTCCATATACCTGTAGGTTTGTCCTTCCCTGGTAATTTATGGAGACCAGGTGAGCAACACCTGCCATAGATGTTGATTAGTCAAACACCGGAACAGCAGTGGCCAATCAGTATAGTCGAGAAGGAAAGGAAAGAAAGGAAAGCTCAGCGACCCTGCTGAATTACAAAATGTACATTTGTAAACTTAGGGTAAAAACTTTGTACAGATTTTAGTTGGAAAAGTCGGCATGTATAGGCTGTTGATAAGAAGTTCACACCTACAGCGTACTTGATCATGTTGTGATGATTTTATTGTGAAACGTCTTTACTTTTATCCTTCCTATATGTGTTGTTGTTAACTTACCATATTTTAATGTCTAGTTTACTCGTAGATGTAAGAGTGAATACCTCACAGTTGTAAGAGTGGATTAAAAAAATATATCAAAAAGACCAAATCCTTTGTGTCTTTGTGTAATCTTGTTGGTTTGGCTGAATAATGCCTTTTACTGACGTCACAGATCAATGGGCAAGTGACAGGCTTAGTAGAAAAAGGGTTAAACTACTGTAAGATCTTCCACGTAGAAAAACTACCTCCACTCCAGCCCCGGGAAAAGAGCTCTTCCATGTGTATTTGACTGAAATTAACTCTTGTATGGTGTTCTTCAGAGACCTTTACAAAACCCAAGTTTCTAACCATGCAACATTTTGTCTCTGTCCTATACTAATTTTACCTCTGCTGTCTGGGCAAGCCAGACCCCACGGCCTATGCATAGTGAAGCCTTGCTCAGCTGGGGACACTGAGAATCCAGGCAGGAGAATGCCATACTTCAAAGCCAATGAGGGGCTGCAAGAGTATATATTATAGCCCAAATTGAAACAAGGGTTTATGTGCCCGAGGATAGGTGACGTCAGGAGGGCAAATGTTTTCCTGCCTGTTTGGGCTATAATGTTTTTATTACATGCCTCTTACATAGTTTTCTCTCAAAATGTTTGAGCTTATTTGCAAATGACAAACCTGCTTTATTTCAATTTCAGACAAAAGATCTGTTAAAAAATAGAACGATTTTCATCCTTGAATGGCACATTGATATTATTTAAGTCACTATTATGTGGTTTCTCGACTTTTGCATGCATAATTTGCTAAAAACTTGATTTCCTATGAAAACATGTAATTTTAACATTTTTAAATCCTTAAGTTACCAAATTGAAAATAGTTCTGGTTCACCATCAGTCACATGATGACTATGCGGCACACAACGTCATCATCGAATTACCATTGAATCCTAAGGAGCGCGCAACATTCCGTATACGAGGCATGTAATAAGTGTTCCTTGACAATTTGTAATGGTTCTATTCCAGAACAAAAAGCAAGCACTTTGTTCCACAGACCCACATGTACAATGCATAGGGAAATACAGCACAACCAGTGGGTATATGTCAAAGTTTCTAGAAACTGAATATCTTCGTCGCTTCACTCTTATCCTCTGTTCCTGTTCTTTATTTACTGTATTTGACTGACAGGCTGTCCTGTACCTGACTTAGGTTGAAGAATTCTAGAGCAATACAAGCCATGAGTTGCAGATTATCAAAGCCTAACCATGTAGCTTGACAATAGATTATAATCTCACAAAAAAATTGCATGCTTGCAGACAATAACAGGCATGAGAATTTGTGAGAAAAGTTTGTTTTCCACATCTCTTGCCTTGTTTTGTCAAGCAGGTTGCAGCATGGCATTAAAATTAAAGTACATAGGCATCCATATAAACTGATGAACTTTTGTTAATTTTTATCAATGTATGTGTGATATGCATGCTGGGTGACATTGAGCTTTGTGTCCAGTGAGCCTTCAAAACAAAGAAACCGATATCATTTTCAGTTCCCTTAAATTTAAATCAGCTATGTCTCTATTGTCATACAGGTTCAGTGTAAAATGATATCTAACGTAGTCATGCTAGGGTAATTAAAAGATAGTACCTATATCTATCTGTGCATGCAAGTGTAGAACAAAGAGGGTCCTTCCATTCAAAGTCACTAGAAATTCAAGGACTTCTTTAGAAGTTTTCAGGGAGTTTTTAGGTTCAAAATACCACTTTACAGATACCATTTTCCAAATGTATTATTTTTATTGATGATTTTTGCGATATCACAGCTGATGATCTTGTCATTTTTGAGAGCGGCGGGTCGATTATCAATTTTCCAGGTCTGATCACTTTCATTTTGAAGAACTTTTCCAGGGCTTCCCTGGAGGCTTTAAAATCCACAGACTTTCCAGGAATGTACCAACCCTTAATACTCATGAACATTTTGAGTTGAACATAGTAAAAATTTCCTGCGAATACAGTACACACCCTTCTTTCTAAGACCCCCTGATGACATCATAAGCATCCTTGGAATTGTCAATATACAATTAATTATTACATGTAATACCTGGAGCAAACTACATGAATGAGAGAGCTCCAGCTGTATCAGGTCTTTTTTGTGTAGTTTGGTTTTTGGTGAAGCAAACACTTTTGTGGTCTTTTATTTTGTCACAAACAGTAATGTAAGTTTATATTGGTAATTCTAATGGCAATACTACAGTATTTATTGTTGCAATATGATACATCAAAGTCAAGTTGAAATTCAGAATTTTTGAATTATTGCCTTTTAACGCAACTACAATCTAGAATTTACAATTTTACAGTTTTTTCTTCTTGGTCTTTCAAATTATAGGCTGAAGTTGAAACACAGAATGTATAGCTCTAGCATAGACAGTAGAGGGAGTTTCTCTACTGTCTATGGTTCTAGTTTCTTTGTCAGTCTAAATTTGTCATTCACTGATCTCAGCAGCTGTTTGCACACTTGATCCCTTGTACCAGAAATCCCTCTTAATCGCCAAATAGCCAAACTTGATCTACATTGGGCATGTAATATACATGGCTTTGTACAAATATTTGAGGGGAAAAATATAGATCAGGGATGCTGGCACGTGATCAAAGGTTCATAAACATTCTTCATTGATAACGAATTAAGGTAGGGGACTTGATCCCAGGGATCGAGTTTGTTCTACTGTGTAAGAGGATTATGAAGGTGTCATAGCCTTTTGTTTTCCATTGAAATTGTAATCTAGTAAGTGAATTTCCTGGCAAGACAATCTGACGCCTGAACCATGTCTTTAAGATCACCAGATTGTCATGGCCTAACCATACTCACAGTAGGGTAATAGTCTATGCATAGATAAATCCTACTGACACAGCCTATGAATTGGATGCCCAGTGATCCACTCTTTTGGGAAATTTAGGAATTTTTTGAAGTTTCTTGATATCAACCCTGTACCAGAGAGTGTCATGTCTAACATGTTTTCCATTGGATATGAACATTGAGGAGTCGGTGGTATATCAGTTTAGATTCACAAGCACATCTGCAGGTCCATTAATATGCAAAAGCAATGATGGCTATTGTCATTATTTCACAAAAATGTACACATGCGCTGGAACATGAGCATTGATACTAAAAATGAGGTTTATTGCCAAATGAATACTCTTACAAATCATAACCAGAAAACGCTACAACATAAAAAATGACAACACCCTGAGGTCGACGTCATAAAAAGAAAATCTTGCTGTTTTCAATAAAAAGTACTTTTAAGTAAATAAACAAGAACAATGTGAAACATTAATGCCCTGACAGGCGGCAAAATATAAAACTTCATGAATAATGTAATTTCATGAACAACGTGTTGGTCCACAGCAAATCTTTTTCCAGGAAACCAATATTTGTGGATCATTGGTGATGTCATGCACATGACTCAGTGATTTGTACTGTGCTAGTTCTAAATACCGGTCACTTTCCAACCTTCTGCAAAAAAGTAAGACAACAACATGTCCGTGAACAAACTTCTGTACAGAAAACTCTGAAGGAATTTTACATGCTTTTCTGTAGCTTGTACGATAAAATCACATATTTCTATGAATATGGTGACTGTATTTATCACGCCATCACAGGGTGATTGTGGAAGTGGGTATCCTCTATATAATCTATTAAACATAAAACAACCTGAGTTGATGGTGCACTGATAGTCTTTATGTTGTTGGTTGATTTCCGACACCCATATAGTGCACATAGAAACACAAGTAGGCAGAAAGTCAAATACAATACTCTGCACACGTAGAAGAAAGACATTTTGAATGTAGATGTTGTAACTTTGACGATAATAAGGGGTGATGCTTCACGTCACAATACTGAATAAGTCAGAGCTTTCAATAATTCACTGAAATCCCCAACAGTTTGGCATGGTACTTTTGTTTTCACTGTCGATGAAATCTATATAATGCTTTCCTACTGGTTTAGATAAACCCCATGTTGAAAACTACCATGTGGCAACTGACCAAACGAAATGCTTGATTCTGGAGCTTCATCTGGCAATAATATTGTTCATGACTATCATAAAGCTCTATTGCTTCGACATGTATATGGTGTACCCTGTTTCAATTGGCAAATTGAGTACGCAGCAGAATCAAGCCGGGCAATTGACACTAGCCTAAAACTAAGAATGCACTGCTGCCCTTACAGAATGTATCATTGTAGTACATGGTAAAGTCAATGAAAGTTTTCATTCAGGAAATGCTGAAATGTCAAACATTATGATTTATGGTAATAACACTGATATGAAAAATGGAAATTTCGGGTGAAAGGTTGTCCGTTAGATGTAGCCCTGATACTTGGGACTATCCTTGGATATACAGTGCATCCCACCAACCTAAACAGATAATGATTCACATAGAGCCCTTGTTAAAGGCCGTATCCTAAACAACAATGGTCACTGTCACCTCTTACTATGGGTTTAAATTCTAAGCCACAACTCTGTGTGAGAGTTTTAGGTGAGAAAACATCAAAATTTCAGCTGTAATTGTTACTAAAAACAGCGACATTAGCTCAAATGTAATCAACTGTCCAGCTATTGGTCCAGACAGAGTTGCCCCATGCTGGTTTACTGTGACTAATCATTGAGTCAGGCTTTTAAATGTGTAGTGATACCCAAGCTACTTGTTCATATTGTACATAGAATGTGTCTGTCTCACACACAGAGCTGTGGAACTGAACTGACACCCACTGTATCTCCATTTCAATCAGCCAAAACTGAATATGGTATGATCAATCTGGCATTACTGCTCTGGTTTGGAATATAAACTTGCGTGTAACTATGACTGCACCACACCAGTTAGAACAGTGCCCAATGAGTCATGTCAGGACTTTTACCGCGACAGTGCTGCATGTAATGGTACACAAGAGAAAGACACTAACCCTTATGCTGACACATTCATCTGTCATCATCAGGTCAAGTTGGTTAAAACCAGTGAGGTATAACATGTCTCATAAGATGCATTTGAACAAGGACTCAAACATTTAAAGGCCCCTGACAAACAAAGACACCGTAAACATAGTTGTTACTGATTTTAAGTGCTTTGAAATTCATGCCAAGAAGGTGAAAATATGTGTAGGTTTTGGCTCAATTCCTTTTCTTTATTAACTTGGCAGTTGGAAAAGTCACGGCCTGGCAGGAAAAGGGTAAAAATTCATTTACTGTGTGGGCAACATATTCACCAAAATTTCACATCGCACCTTGTCAAAAAATCTTGCCATCTTTGGTAGACATGTTCCATTGACTGGCTTTTGCCCTGAACAAGAGTATTTGAACAAAGAAAATCGTTCCGTCAAAGGTTGACCTCAACGCATCCTGCTCCATGGGTGACAAGTTAGCTTGCCATCCACATGCAATATGCCAACAATATCAAGACTTCAGTAGAATTGCCATACAACTTCAGACTCCAACTCATTCATCTGGTCGTACTTGAAGGCATGACAACGGCCGACTTTAGGGACTTTCCTTTCAACTGTTTTCTAAGAATTTCTCTCTGCTCAAGATCATCCTTCTCTTGTTTCATTTTGAAGTTCTTCAGGATTTTCTTGCGCAGGTCCACTTCCTGTCTTTTAAGACGTTCAGCTTTCTTCTTCTCTTTCATTTGTCTCCTTCTCTCCTCCTCAGCTTTCTTTCGCTGTTCTTCAAGGAGCACTCTCTTCTTTTCCTCTTCCAACTCCTGAAGTTTTCTCTCCACTTCCTGCTGTCGTTTTTTCACCTGGTTTATAGAGACAAGAGTTCAATGTGTGATTTGTTTTGTTTTACACTAAAATCATACGTTGCAATCACCGGTTCAAGGTATAAATGACAGCAATAGACAATTTAGCAGTCACTGTAAAATATTGAGAGACGACAGGATTCAATGCCGTTCAATGGACCCATTTGCTCTGTTAAAAACGACTGGGCAGGTCAAAACTTACAGGTCACTGGGTTAAAATGGCATATCTTCAATATGGTATACCTGTAATTGTTTCAGTGTGGACACAATATGATAATTCCCACTTTAAGTTCTTGGTTTTCTGTACAACATAAAATCCACTGAAACTATTTAATTTCTGTTGAACATCTTCTGCTGGGTATATCCCTCTTTAACCGAATCAGTGACTTTGTGCAGTTTTTAACACTTGAAAAAACATTTTTATCTGTGCATGCATTTAGATAATTTCTGTCCAACCAAAGCTTTCTCCCTAAACTTGTAAGAGACATTCCACCTGAGTTCACAGCTTGTGGAATTCTGTAACTCCCGTCACCAAAACCACACACAATTATCAGTTCTCGAAGAACATGGTTAAATGATCTATTATCTGGTTCACAACCAAATATCAAGAGAACGTAACTTTCAAAACAAATTAGGTCAGACATTCTCACTCTGGCATAAAAAATAATGAATATTCTATCTGCAGTTTCAGGGAAATTGTATGCCCCACCTTTGCCCTTTCCATGAGTTCAGTCAGAAGTCTCATGGATTCAAGCTTTCTCTGTGCCAGGAGAATCTTTCTCTCTTCCAGCGCTATTTTCCTCTGCAATTCCCGTTCAGCAGCTAATCTCCTCTTTTCTAAACGCTTGTGTCTCCTTGCCTCTTCTCTCCGCCTTCGATTCTCTTCCCTCCTTTGAAGTTTTTCTAGTCTCTTCTTCTCTCTTTCTCTCTCTTCCTCTTCCTGTTTCCTCCTGGGGACATAATCAGTGATAAGAAAACTCACCATAGTGAACAAGGAAAACTGATGACATATACCAGACAATAGAACTATATGTTTGTGAGTAAAACAGTTGGACTTTAAAGGTAGAATGTGCCTTGGGCTGTCCTGGACAGATAGATAGTCAGCTTTTCAAACTTTTACGGCACATTTTTAGTCTACTGATAGTGGGGGACTAATTTTGAAGTTTTTAAAATTTCACTGTCATATTTTTGCAAAACTTATAATTTTTCCCAAGTACTTAGCACAGGTATACCAGTCACTTTGAATTTTAAACAATTGTGAATTTCAGGTAATTTATTAATCTAGTACCACATTTTCAAAGGTGACCCCTGACTTTTATTCTTGAATTTGACAAGGAATGTTTGAAAGTTTCCATGAGGAAAGATTTAGCAAAAGTCTATAGTCTTTTACTATCCAGGCATGTACTACCTTAGAGCGGATGACAAATGTTGCAGATAGCAAAGTTGATATGTCCCTATCAATATCCTCCCAAAGTCCCTATCTACCAAGGAAAACTGAGGAACTTAGACTGGCAGTAAGTTTATGATGTGTCCTGCTACCAGCCGCATGTGTCATCTTCCCTTAATCTCCCTCCACTTGCCTTGCTCTCTCAATGAAACTATTCTTCTGACAGACAACCATACAACACACATGCATTTTTGCTTTAGTAAATAGATTATAATAACAGTCCTGTGTGTTATTCATTTTGTTTTAATCTCGCATAACAATTACAGATGTATTATTTGCAACATTCCGTGAAATCATATCACTACACAGTGCAAATAATTCTCCTAAGTTGAATAGCCTTGCATAGCTGGGAAGTGGAGAGAAGTCAACACACTGAGCAGGCAGCAGGACGCATCCGCTGTAAGTGTAAAATTTCAATACAATACAGGTTCATTGGGTGAAAATCATGTGAAGAGAATGCATCAAATGATAAAAATCACAGAGAGCTCACATGTATGCAATTTACATGCCAAGCATGGAAAAAAATGAGAGACAAGGAAACAGTTTTTGCAGAGACAGGGTTCTACATAAGGGGGATTTGGAGTGTTGACCACCCCTCTGTATTTTGAGTATTCTATTCATATGTTAATAATAAACAAATAATACAAAAGAATGAATTTCACTACAAAAGAATATGCAAATTATATATTGTTACGTAAATTGTCTACCCCTCTGTGTTTCTAAGCTGTAAAGAAACTGCAAAGAAATAACTTTGTTTACAACACAGGATAGAGGGACTGTGTTTACAACGTGATTATCAAGTTGGTTCTGAAGTCTGACATGGACAAGGATTACATGTAAATTTATGTGATACATATGCACTTTTTTACCCATGATACTTTTCAATACATCATGTATAAAATTCTTCTCTAAACATCACTGACCTTTCTTCTTCTTTCTTTCTTTCTTCCTCTTCTCTTTCTTTCCTAATTCTCTCTTCTCTCTCTTTCTCAAGTGCCATCAACTTCTGTCGCTCCACTGCCCTCTTCTTGATGTTCTTCTCACAGAGATGCTTTGTCTTGTCAAAGTCGACCTGAAGATACAGAGAATAAGAGAGACATATTCTCATTTGTGTTCCGTAACATACAGTTGGTTGCTACACATCAGTTTGGTGAGAAATCTTGTGCTACCTTTTTAAGTTACTGACTAACACGCATGTACCAAAAGAGGGTCAAGAAACTTTCATAATCATTGAAAATGACAAAAACCTCCCTGAATCAGTATCATTTCTTTAATCTGACAAATAAAAAATTATTCTATGCAAATCTATGCATGATATATAGAATATACAATATGCTACATTATAATTTTGTCAAGATTGGTGAAATTTTTCATGTCATCACTAAGATAATATTACTAATAATGTATCCAGTTATACAGCATTGTGGCCCCAGCTGTTTTCTACATCTACAAATTCCCTGGCATTGCTAAAACATAAAATACCAGCAATAATGTACCCCCTCCCGGCCCATAATGGACTAATAATGCACATTATGACCCATAATGTACATTAAGTCATGCAAACTTTGCTTTCATCCATTATTGGCCAGGAGGGAGTATATTTTTGCTGAAATAAATTGCTAGGCAATGTAAAGAGACACACTGTAGGTCTTTAAAAGAAAATACTGTGAAAATCGAAAGATTGTGAGTTATTGACTAGTACAAATATGAAAGTAGTGTGTTTTCGATTTCAGTTACAGCTGAGATTGAGACTTCCTTGTTCATGTGGACAATAGCTGTAACTTTCCTTACTTTAACTGTTTTAGTTCTAAAACACAATTACATTATCTTACCACTCATTCATTCATTAATAAGTGTATTAAAACACAAAGAATTATTCGCTTTGTCATTAATGCAATTTACCTGATATGCAATATATTATTGTTGGCACATGAATTTTAATTCTGCCTAAAATTCAGTTTCCAACGACAACATTTGACATCACAAACATACAATACTATAGGTTCTATGATAAACTTGGACCCCTATGGTATGAAACAGTTAACATTATCATTTAAGTGAGTGAATTGAGAAATTTTGTGAGAAATTGAAGGTGCATTTTCTCTTTTCTCCATAGAGTTCTATCCACAGATATTATGGTCTAGCTCCTGGTCCCACCAAGAGCTAGACACTCATTAGCTTTGCATTAGCTATTTTCCAGCTCCTATTCACATTCATTCCCTTTCAAAAACGAGAACATATCCCTCATAATAATCGTGTGGTTTTTTATGTAACAGCATTTCTTTATTGACTAATATAATTATATGTAGGTTTTTGTTTCTATTTATTTGTACACTGAGATCTTTTCTGTTGTATATACTTTTGTAATACACAGTGAGAGTTTATAATGTGGGGTCTTTATCCTCATAAGAATACCAGTCTTTGTATCTTGCAATCATAGATTGTGATGTAATTACAGTCTTGTAATTATGGAAATGAATGAATGAATAAATAAACAAATTATTATTATTATTATTATTATTATTATTATTATTATTATTATGAAGTAAAGCTTAATGTACCTGATTTAGGTTTTCTAAGGCATGTTATTGAAAGTGTCCATGAAAGGTAAAGTTACCACTCTAACTGACCCACCTTAATATTGGCAGTATACGCTTTGCCATCGTCAGCCTTATACAACAACTTCATACTTCGGAATGCATTCATCGCCTTCACAAAACCAATGTATTCGTCAAATTGCACATAGGCATCAAAATTCAAGTGACCACCAAAGGAAAAAGTCTGAAAGTTATTCGCGCCACTGACAAAGTTCTCTCTTCTGTACGGATCCAACATTGGAATGTCGACGTTGCGAATTCCACCGTATTGCTCAAACACTTTCTTTACAATGAACTCACTTGGCTTCTCCGGGTCTTTCTTGGAGGCGAACCACCTGCAGGGTAAGTTTTCAAGGTGGATGGTGTCCGGTCTCTCTCCTGGTTTAGAGTCGTTCATGTTTTTTGCATCGCGGAAAAAACTGTCCCAGATGTGACGTGACGGAAAGGAGGTCTTTGCCTCGGCAGCACGCACACGAAGAATTTCTGTAAATCCGCTCAATTTAATATTTTTACCGTCAAGCCGAGCAATTAAAGTTTTTAACAAGCTTCTAGCTTCAAGTTCGCCTTCAAACCGAATAAATTCCAAAGAGCTCTTCGAAACTTTCAAAACACTGAACGTATCTGGTTTAATCATTTGCTTGATTTTCTCCATAACCTCCCAGTTGCTAATAGATTTCCCAGGAACTTTGAGTTGGGGCAGCGTAACGGAGATGTTCAGCTTGGCTACTGGTTTCAGGTACAGGAACTGTTCTGCCAGCAACTCTTCTGCTTCAGAAGTGTCCGAGCACAGCTGAGTTGTTACAGACATGGCGCACTTCAGGTGATATAAACTCAGCTATATAGGAGCGACGTTACGTACTGGTTGCCAGAAAGTTGACGGATATCGCTTGTAAATGTAAAACAAAACGGAGGCACAGGTAAAATGGTGTAGCCATACATGTATGTAAATACGCGGTCGCATGCAGCGTTGACCGAACGTCAACAAAACTGACTCGCTGTTTACCTCACACGAAGGTAATAGAATCCGAGTGCCTCAGGCTAGCGACAACATAAATTACGAAGCAAACCTTCTAGTATAGATTGTGACGATGATGCCGATTAAACAGACATCATAATTGTGAAAATAATGTTGGCACACAACAAATTTTTCATTGCTCCATCTTCTTTCCTCCGAGAATAGTAGAGCGCCATGTTGTTTGTTGAACTCTGGGAACTTTTCCTGCCTAAATCAATAAATTGTCGACTTTCACTATTTTCGTTCATAGCAATTATTCTTGTTACAGTACCCCTCAACATTTAAAAAGACAATGCCGTTATCACACGTTTTGTAAAATTACAATGATAAATTTAATGTTGACCCTTCCGCCTGGGCAAAGGTCAAAGTGCAAGAGGCAAAATGGAACTTGTGGCGGAGTACACGAGGCGCTGCCAACAACAGGTAAATTGTCGCCTTTTACTTTCATTAGTCCCATCTAGAACGTACATTATCGGAAAATTTATATGTTACATTTCAATGAGGAAAATTTTATTATGAAATACGCATCCGTCTTTCCTTCAAGCTTCTATGGACAGAGGCAGGTATGCGATCGTGCGGCGGTGCACGGCGTTCATTCAATATGCGCTCAATCAAGCAGGAATTCAATACTGTACGGAGAATCATAGTTTTCTACCACTAAAGAGACACCTTTTCACCACTCTCGTTTTCAGTTAATTGCAAATATCACACATACTAATATTTGACCTTATTAATGCATTTCCTTCGCGCAACTTGTTCACTACCAAAGTACGGAAAGTCAAACTGACAGCTGAAATTCATGGAATAATGATGCAACTGCTTGCAAGATTATATTAGCACGCCCTCGACGAGATAGGTGTATGCTTATTTCGTTTTCCAAGTCGATCCTGTGCAACTTATATGTGGACAGAATGTTGGGAAACAACTGTTAATTTTTTAAGGACTGAAGAGAAACGGCATATTTGCTCGTTGATTCGAATAAAAAGATTTATAGCTTGTTAGAATATCATCGGAACATTCGGTTCACACTTGGCAAGTCGATGGCAATTGCAATTCTTATACATTGGTTTCCAATGGATCCCAGAGAAAAACTCGAAGGTCTATCATTTCATAAACGGGCTTTAAATATTTGCTTTTTGTCACAAATCATTAATGGTAAACACTGACTTTCACTAGAATGTGTGCTGTCATCATTAAAATTGGTCATTTATCAAACGAAAAAATGGAGTAGGCCCCTGTATCAATCAAAGTCCCACCAATTTCTCCAGTATGGTACCTTGTGTGTGTACTCATTTGCAGTGTTGGAAAAACCTCTCAACAATGTGGAATGGGTCTACTCCAGAATAAAAAGAATACGCAGTGTTCTGCAGACTCAGTACACCCAAGAGATCACTTGATGCCAGTACAAACAAACCAAGGAGTACAATTGCTTATAGAAATACACGTTATTCTGTACACATTTGTCCACATGGTTTAGTTTGTACCACGACCCATTCGAATGCTAGGTTTAATCTATCTCAACAACCTATTTCCATAATTTATCATGTTGTGGGTATTGTGAAGGAAGGAGTTCCAATCATTATTTCACCATTGGTTTTGTGTACTTCTAAACTTTGATTTATAGGCGAGGTGGGGCTTTAGATAAATTCTTCAAACAAATTTTGGGTTTTTTTGCTAACCACAATCTTTAAAGACAATTGTACCCATCTCCATATTGCATTCACTTCTTTGGATAAAGTTGGATCATAAAGTCAGACCTCGGCCTTGCCCTTTTGTTGTAGATTATCATCTCAACTATGGCAACCACCTTTGGCCACCCTGGCTATGTTCCTCGTCGTTGATAAGTATAGAAAATCACCCCCCCACTTCTTGACAAGATAACATCATTTTTCAAATTTCTCACTTCATTTTCTGTTTTTTTTCTTCTTTTGTTACCACAGGAATTTGAAATCAAAACTCTGACAGAGGAGATTGAGTGCTTGTCCAAGGGTGAACTTCCACCAGATATCAGCCTTGATGCTGTATCCCCAAAACTTGCCAAGTTGCGAACGGAAAATGAAAAGCTGAAGTATCGCCTCAACATCCTGCAAAGGGTCAGTGTGCATTACACACACAAAAAAAGATTTTTTTTTAAACAAGGATTTTTATAAATACGAGACAGATTCTCATTGAATGTGGTTAGATTGAAGAAATTGTCTTTGTTGTGTTGGAAATTAAGACATTC
>LD342818.1:74352-98145 GCA_001465055.1 Ptychodera flava | reverse complement strand
ATATATATATATATATATATATATATATATATATATATATATATATATATATACATACACCTCCATTATTCTGTTAAATCAAACATTCAATAAATACGTAACTTAAACATGATTACTAATCTCTCAGTAATGTCTGATCAACCAACAAACAGACAATTTGACGGTGTGGGGACTGTGTCATCAGTGGAGACTTGTTAATATTTTCTTGGTTTCAAAAGATCTGATTATTGTCTAAGCTTTCAGCCTGTATGTGACTTCGGTCAAATAATTTGTTTACCTTTGATACATAACATTTCTCTGTTGATGCATAACATAAAGTTCAATCGTCAACCTCATGCAGATCCATCGCTCGTCTGGCCAACGTCAGTCGGGAAACCCTCAAGAAAGAAGCTGAGACGACGCCAATTGGACTTGAGCACCCAAAGGAATGGAAGCTGGGAAAATGCCTGATTCGCCTTCCAGAGATCGTACTGCGTGTGTACGATGATCTATGCATGCACACACTGTGTGACTACCTCTACGAGGTAGCAACCACTTTCACAGAATTTTATGACCACTGCTATTGTGTTGAGAAAGACAGAAAAACAGGTGAGGAAATAACGTGCAAACCAGAAAAGTGAGTCTCAGTTTCAATGGAGGCCAATGTTACCAATTGCATTATTACAATTGTGTTATCATAGCATATTTAATATTTTCAAATTTATTTATTAGTGGATAGTTTTTGAACAATCTCATCCTGTACTACATAGGGTAGTTGGAACAATGTGGATAATCATGCATTGGTGACCCGTCATTTATGTATGCATTAGTCTACATGCATGAATGCATTCGGCTGTATCGAGAAGAGGTCTATCCATAGCAAAAACTTCAGAACTTTTGCAGTCTTTTCTCTACCGTGTGCTTTTTCCTATCTGAAACATCACAACCATCCATGCATATTTAGTACATGTATGGCAATAGGACCAGGCAACATGCAACCTGGAGTAAACATTCCACAAACATCTGTACTACAATCTTAAACTGACTGTAAAAAGATATCACAGGCCAATGTTGATCAGACAAATGATTGATATTGCCATTCCATAGATTTTAATTGTAATGAAAGTTTCAGCATCTGTCCCTTGCACAAATTTTTAGAGACTTCAGTGTGGAGGCATTTAACTTTGAAAACCAATACATATTTACGGCACATAGTGAATGTGTGTGATGTGTGTTCTTCCAACCTCCCAAACCTACCTTACCTTCTTACCCAACCATTACCCACCCTCAACTGTCTCAATATCGGTACATTCCATGGTTTTGTCTCTCATGTGTTGCAATCTTTCCTTTTTCTGCCCTTGCAGGAGAAATTGTCAAGGTCAACATGGACCGACTGTTGCTGTGCGAAGCTACGGCCAACATCATCGAAACAGGCTTCCAGATTCTCGGAATAAAGCCAGTTGAAAGAATGTAAAATTTCACAGAGAAATGTGCTGGACAATGTCAAATGGAATATAAACTGACCCTGGTCTGCTGTTATCCCCAAACCCATGAATATTTTTACTCACAACCCATTACATCGGATTTGAAGCTTTCCTATGTACTAAAGGAACTTATATTCAGGATTTCTGTAAATTGAGCTTAGCCACTGTCGTGGTGATAGTTTTACCCTCTATAATCCTCTGGATATTTAAAAGACCAGTAGCTGTAATTTCCAATGATGTTTTCACCATTTTTATTTTGTATATCAACTGCAACTCCCTGTTCTGTTCCCCAAAGCATGTTAAAACACCCACTCTTTAGTTTGTCAATACAGGCTCTATACATGTGAAATGCAATGTTATTGTTTACATTTGTATTGTACTCTGGACCTGAATTCACCTGTCAACGATAACTATGCAGTTTACATATATACAGACAGAGTAACCAAGCTCAACACTGTGTTCCTCAACATGCTTTGGGGAGTAGAAGAAGAAACTGTAGCTCATAAAAAATAACAAAAAAAATCATCAAAAGTTACAGCTTGTGGCCCTTTAACCTGTTCACCCCCAATTCCCTGTAGACAGGTCCACAATCACCATTGATAACAATGGGTTTGGGCCAAACCATAGTGGTGAAAGGGTTAAAGCACAGTATTGAGTCTTGATCGCAATTCTTCAGTCTTAAGAACATTGAATTGTAATAACTCCTGATCACCCAGTTCTCAGCTTTCGTTGATGAGTCATTGTCATCACAGTAATCATAAAACCTGATTACATTGGAACAAATAAAATGTTGACCTATATAAACTATACTACCCTATTTACATGTCAAAACTAAGAATTTGAATCGGCCATTATACAAACAAAACAGTGTGCAGAAACATACTCAGAACTATGCATATCCCTGTGCAAGCATTTATCCATATGTATTCGTATGTACCGCTATGAGATCACTTCTCCAGAGTCCAGATTCCAGATTCCATAGAAGACACAGCAGTAGTCATATTGCAACATCTTATTCCAAAATACGACCATTTTATGATATGGAGACCACAATTCTGTATATTCCCTTACAGAGAGATATAACTAAATAAACAACTGCAGGAAAAGTCAATCAATAAAGTCTTGTTTAGTTTATATCCAAACTTCAGAAATCCTTCTTTAGACAAATGTGCTCTGTACAGCTGGGACAGGAGTTCTGTTGACCAGGAGTCACATTGCAATCACCCAACTATTGGTCGGCCTGTAAAGTATGACCGATGTTTACAAAATGATATGGTTTAATCATACATCTGATATGTATTTTAATATTCAGGCATTTGGCAAATAACATTCATACTTATTTTAAAATTTCAGATCAGAAATAGAGTGACAACACACATACGGTACATGCATACCTAGAGATTTGGATAAATTGCGCAACATTTAGCACAATCAAGCTGCTAGGCGATTGCAACTATATTTTCCTGCATAGTTTAGCTACCAAAAAAGGAAAGAGCAGAATCAAATATCGAGTAATTGACACCAAACAGAAAAACCAGTGCTCATGACGCAAAGGATACATATATACGTATACTTGTCATTGGCAGTTTAGGTGACACAAGTGACAAAACGTGACACTGCTGATTTGGCTAGCCAAATGTTCTGGTAAGGCAGTTCTAAAAGCAAAATCTTATACATTTACGCTCTCCCAATTTTCTGCGTAACACCGTTTTTTCCAGCTACTTAAATGTCGGTCTCTGCATAGCCTTCTATGCAAGTCGAGGGGCACATTTTAGCATTGGCTAGTGTGAGCTTTTTCTTCCAATCAGAGCAACCAAATTTCTCTTCAAGGATGTTAGATGACAGGGGGAATACAGCTGCTTACCTGTGATACATAATATGGTAAAATATAACTGGTGTGCGCCAAAAATTGAAACGTATAGCTGTAATACACAATGGTTTGACATTGAAAGTCCTATCTATAACACACAAAGTCACAGTCGCCTGTTTTCTAGAATTCCTTTCTGCACCTAAGCGCACCATAGACGTGTGTACATACATAAGAAAAGAACAAAGTTGTTCTTTTCTTGTGTATCTATACACGTCTATGGTGCGCCGCGGCGCAGAGCGAAATTTTAGAAAACAGACAACTGTGCACAAAGTACCATTATAGCATAAATTCCCATAGTTGCTCCCTTTTTAATTATCATAATTAATACCAGTTACTCATGACCTTATGGTGAAGTTCAAGGTTTGGTGAAATCTTTGAAAGTACATTTGCAAGTAGTAATTGTTTGCTCTCACAAATACAATAAATCTATAGACAAGGCAGTTTCATGTTATCTTGTCTGAGATGTAATTCAGAGGGCTTCAAAACTATTTTCCACACTCTTCAACTGCCTCCATTAATCTCTCAAAGGATAATAAAGATACTCTATAATTGTTTATGTCAATCATATGACCTGAATAATGTTGGTCAGAATAAGCTTATTGTTTCTGAGATGTAGGAGATTGTGTCATTTTTTTCGTGATCTATGTTGTGGTATTTCTTGAGCTTTCTTTCAGCATTTTTACGAAAGCCATCAAACCAAAGTAACCGGCTTCTCAATTATAATAAAAAAATCTTGGAATTAGGCCCAAGGACGAAATTTTGCCCATTTTCCATTGTTATCACAATGGGAATTAGCCCCAAGGACGGTTATTTTGCCAACTTAATATTTCCATTGTTATCACAATGTACCAATATATGATGTGACATGTCACCGAAGAACGTCGTTCATTGAAAGACATCGCTATATCTTCAGTTAACCGATCACAGAGCGAACAAAATGTTTAATTCCAGTCAATCTTACCTTTCCATGGAATACGTGCGACCTTGAAATGAACGTGCACATTACGATATAAGCTTGTATTTTGAGTCGCCGGAGGCATTGCCCGAGCAATCATCTTGCTATTTTGCAATATCTATATCAAACGTTTATTTTACTAACATTCAAAGATTATAGGAAAAGAGGTAATTTAGAAGGAAACACAGTGTAACCTGTCAACATTAACTTCGAATTGCATTTGGCATTGCTGTCTCAGTAACTGTGTTCATTGTTTCAGGGTCTAAGAATATCTCGGTGATATTTGTCAGTAAAGGTCATGCATTTTCATTAAAATTTCTCGCAATGTAATTTATTAAAAGCAATATGAGTTTTTACATGTTTTTTCCATCTTCGTGAAAAAAAAACTGACACTGACGCAAATGTGTTGTTTTTTCACCGCCGTCATTCTAATGATTCAAAACGCGTCAAATTTGAACAGCGATACAGGCACTACAAGTGGCGAAACATTGCGTCATTCGTCTCAGAACTCAACAAAGGCTTGTTCGAGGAACTGCCCTAATTTTTAATATGGCTAAAACTAGCAATGATATCACATCCAGAGGCCAATTGTCGAGAAATTCATAATATAAAGCCGCTAACATGTTCCACCTCTGTACAGCTGTATTCCCACAAGGTCATAAGGCGATACCAGTCATAGCAAAAATGTAAAAAAAATCAATGTATTTATGATTATGAATTTTGTTAATAAAAAATTACTATTTATATCTGTAGTACAGACTCTCAGAAATATATTTCATGCTGAAGTTCTCAATAGATTCACCAACATGCAACATTGATATAAGTTTACTACACTTCCAGCCACGGCCTAACAACATCGCTAGCGCATTCAACACAGAGTGGGATGTACGACCTGGATGGCGTTCCTCTAATTTTCAGGTGCCGCCAAGTGGCAAATTTCATCTATTTCGCAAAATGATAAAAAACATGTTGTGAAGGCTGATATACAGATTTACTTATTTTTGACCTTAACCAAAAATTTGGAGAGGAAAGTATAGCTGTTCGTAACTGCCCTCCCACTGGCATATACGGAAAGTATGCCCTCCCACTGAAATTTGATGCCCACTGCCCTCCAGTATCTATGGTTTGCCTGCTCCCCACTCCCCACAACACTCAAGTTCCCAACTGCCCTCCCCCCTCTACTGAAATTCCCAATTGCCCGCTAGGTGCCTACTGGGTAACTCAGATCATAAGCAAAACCCTGAATTTTGATCGAAAATCCGCTTGTTATTAACAGCAGTCAGAAAGCGGTCAAAGATTTGCTCGCCTCACTGATCGTACGCGCTGAATGGATGAAAGTGATGCCAGGTTATGGTACAGTTACCTGTTGGCCGCAAGTCCGCTCTAGAGGTGTGTATATACATGTCAAACCAAACCGAGTGTATACATATCTAGAGAGGATTTGCAGCCAACAAGTAACTGTGTGTTAAGAAACCACACGATTTTTACCTTGGCTTAATCGCTTTTCCGACCGGTTGACCAAGGTAGAACGTTATTTTCAAAGCGATACCTACATTGAATCTTTTTCCTAAATCTCCTTCGCTACCCAGGACATTACAAGGTTCTTAGCTACAAGTCGGGTCGACGAAGGCATCCAGTGAGAAAATAAAAGCGCGACAACCAATTGGAGCCAGGGAAACGTCAGATTTCATGAGTCCGTGGGGGACGAATCCTCCAAACGTATGTTGGCAGATTTTGCAGCAGGTGAGTTTGGGCCAAAGGTAGTGAAGAGAATTTTCACGAAAGATGATTTGTTTCCCAACGGTTCATACACAAGATGGCACGTCACGTTTAATGAGATGTCGAAATAATCACGAATCTAGGATGTGAGCCATACTGACTTTACAAAGAGGGAGTCATTCATTAACAAAATTAATGCGGTGTGAGAAACTCAAAGCTGGCTGGTTTCGAGAAGAAAACGTTCGGGGTGTTAATACAAGGTAGTCAAAACCATGCGCATGGGAAAGCATGCCAAGGAATTGATCGAAATGTTAAGAGCTATGTAAGCAAATATGTTCGAATTTCAAACAAGTGTTACAAATAAGATTGGTCGACAACAGTTATTCATCGGGAAATGGTAACATCCCCAGCCGATTCCCTATGTATATTGGGACTTCGGTATTCCAAGTTTGTTGCGTCAGCAATAATGGCAAAGGGGATCATTTCTCCTTCCTCCTCGGAGATTATTGGTGTGGCTTGCTTCGAAGTACTAGGATATTGCATTCAACGAATTAACTTCACGAAGACGCTATTTTCGTTTCTGCTACACAGACTTTATTACTAGGTATAGAGTAGACAAGCCTGCATCAGCCATCGTCAAGGATACAGAGTCTCCCACGTCTTGTTGTACATTGGTACTGAGGAATTGGGCGTGATAAATTCAGAGAGCGACATTGCCGAAGTATAGGGATATGGGGCTTCAGCCATACAATAGATATAAATAACATATAAAGATAAAAGAATTCATCCAAATATTAATATCAATACAGCTCTCGTAATAAAATTATCACACGAGCTGTAATATCACGATCAGTGATAGTACCGTCATCATTGTGTACAGATCAAACGAGCTCGTAAAACACAATTAGCGTTGTAGAGGATGTCGCCGCCAAATGGATGTGTGTAAGCTTTGTATGCAAATTCACTTATAAATTGAGATCCTAGTGTTTTTGTTTTTATTATTAATATATCATTTGGTGTTCCAACGTCAGTTACCGCTTGATGCGTATGAACCTTGATTAAAGATTATTGAAAGATATACTAAGAAAGTTTTGGAGGAAAGAGCAACAAAGGTAGCCGGTGATCCGATATATTAATGTGTGATTATTGAAGTAAGACGAGGCCGTGACTATTAAAGCCAGTCTTTAGGTCGTTACGTAAAATCTAGCCAATAAACTATAAATTGTTACAAAGTTTAGGTAAAAAAAGAATAAAAATAACAAACTCTTCAATTTTAGTTAAATATGTCAAAAAAGTGTAATGAACATTAACGATTGTCCGAGTTTGCTTTCTATGTAATACCGACAATTTGGTGTTTAGAAAATAAAAGCAAACACCTAGTAAATACTTCAATGTTCCCGGTATATACTTATAGAGGAAAACTTACGCAACCTTAAACATTACATTAATTACCGAGATTTTGTTTCTCACTTATTTCGCCAGTCTTATCAGACACTACGGAACAGCTTTTAAAAATTAAGTGTACTCAAGAGTTCTTAAAAAGTGCAACTAGTTTCTCAAAATTTTCTTTTATAATGCCCCAGTCTCCTGCAGTGCATTTATTGATGGCGCTGTTGATCGGCTGCCTTTTGGTCACCTCTTCAGATTGTTACTTTTTATTAACTTATCCGACGTTTTAACTGTTCGATTTACCAGTGACTTTTTAACAGTTAAAAAACATCTGATTTTACTCCTGTTTTTATCGTATCATGTTTGCTGTATTTTATCACAGAGTAATATCATAGACAGTGTATGATATTACTCTGTGATTTTATCAATGACTTTCATGTTGTTGGCCTGGGACATCGCTGTAAACACGGCAGCCCAAGCTTTATTGTCAGTGTTCGTCACAAAATAAGTTTTATAATTTATGTTTATGTTTTATAATTTATATTTATTGATAAAACAAAATTTTATAATCCATGTGCTTATCTTGTATATAGAATTTATTTCAATTGCCAAGCTAAATATTCAACATAGCGCTCTATGGCAAAATTGTGAATGCTAGGGGGCTGGGACTCGTTTGTAAATTGGATAGGGACTAGAAAATAGTATCATACTAATAACTGATCTAGACAAAAGCATCCTGTAGGACTATAGACCGATGTCAAACTACCATTTCTGGCTGAAATCCTCGAAACAATGGCCGCACAACAACTTCATAGTCATCTCAACAGGTCTGGACGTTTTGCAAAGCGCCAAAGCGTTTATCGAGCTAACCACAGCACTGAAAATGTCCTTGTTGACTTACACTAGCTGCCTGTTGAATCGCTGATCAACTTTTAATTAAGATTATGTTGATAGCTTTGGATGTGTGTATCTGGCAGAGCTGATCGAGCAGTGGGTCTCGGCTAGAAATCTCCGTCCAGCGGAGAGTATTCGCCTGATTCACCGGTGGAAATTGAAGGCATTTGGCCAGATGGCCTTTTTTTTGTGTGCGCCATCTTTGTGGAACTTGTTGCCATCAGGAATCAGAAGTCGAATGCTGATTCTTTTAAAGGTAGTATGCGCCTCGAAAGCGAAAGACTTAAACTCTTGCACAAACTTGCCTGAATGAAACTTTCAACCATTCTCTTACCAAATCAACAATAAAATTCGGGGTTCATCGTGCAAAATTTGGAATTAGCGAAACAATTACCCAACATTTTGCGATAATTGAAATTCAAAATGGCCGCCATCCCTGTGTTAACTCTATAGGGGAAAAAATTAATTTTGGATTTTAAAAAACTAACCCAGTGAACGTTTTTCTTGCTCAAAGAGCTTTAAAAATGAACCTCCTTAAGTGGTAGATCAGAAAAGAATTGTAGAAATTTGAGAGTCAGACCATCTGTCCCCGAGGCGCGATCTACCTTAAGCGTGGTTTGAAAATCTATCTTTTTACTAGTAACTTGAGTACTACTTTTGATTTTTATCATGTTACAGTTCATCCTTTTCTCGGACTGCTCTGTGCTGAATTTTTCGAACTGCTCTTGTTTTTTTGCGTTTTCTTTTCTATTTCAGCTCACAGTGACGTATTTATAGTGCGCTTTTTTCCTAAGAATAAATAATAATGATTTGAGAACTGGCACAAACATGCGAGGATATATAAATTTTTGAAATAAGATGAGCACACATTTTACTTTACTATTGCAATTGTAAACGCTGAATATCTCAATCAGTATTTGGTACGTTAAATGGGTGTTCTACGCAAACGAATTATTACTTTGTTAGAGTGAATTATATATGGAACAAAAAAGTTATAGGCAGTTGACTGACCCGTATGTGACATCTTCTCTTGCCATTGTCTGCAGAAAAGCTAATTTTAAAAATACTTCACAGACAAACAACTGAATCGGAAATGAAACACTTTCTTGTTAATGATTACTTAATTATTAATACTCGCTCGGAGACAGACATCGCTGACGTGAAAGTCCGCATGAAGCGCTATCTTATAAGCTCACTAAAAGATGAGAGGACACAGATATTGGTTGATCAAACAGTCTCTGTATTTGTTAAGTAGGAAATTAAGGTAAGACAAATTAACAGTAAAATTTACAAAAAACTCCTTGAAATAAAATAGAACAATTGCCCTGAGGGAGAAATACATGAATAAAATTTGTACAGCTAGATTAAACCCGAAAGGACATACTACATTGTTTAAAAGAATTGTGGATTATTTCAAGAAATGAAAAGGTAAATGTTTCGTTTATGACAAAAGAAATTAAGTTGTTCGATAAATAAACGCTGTGTTCACGTGATATCATACATGCATAGTAGCAACTGTAAAAAATGGTAGAACGAAAATGTAAAAATGTAGCAATGAAATATATAGACATAGCACAATAATTGGAAATATAACCGTTGTCTTTTTCAAGACTTTCGTCGAGCAAGGTTTTTAACATGTAAATCTTCTCAAGAAAGCAATGAGTATATTGCTATACAGTGTCGCACTGGAAGACTGGTCACACTTTGGTAATCCGCAACTGAGATTTGAAATCTCACGCCCATATAGCGTTCTTCACAGGCCCGACGACGCAATAATCAAGCAACCTGCGAACGGTGTGAGAAAAGAGTATCTTGAGTTAAGCTAAAACATTAGGCTTGTCCATGATCCTGGGTCTGAAACAGAAACAAAGGCCTGAAACGGGAATAAATCCCTGCTAGAAGTGTTTGAGAGCTCTTGTCCGCATAGCACAAATTTCCGGCTGCCATGAATAAATTCATGAAGAGTAGATTAAAGTTTGTACACAGGCCGTCAAACTTGGGACCTAACTCGTTTGATGCATGGCTAAGATGATTTCCCAATGACTTCTGATTGAATATCAATAAAAGACGAGCTTCCAAACAAAACAAAACACTTCATATTCTAATACTTTCGTGAAAATTCATAACTTTTAACATATGTGGAGAATAAAAACCCTGTGATTAATGTTGCCGATTTTTGAAGTTATCTTCCAAATAACAATAGCAGCACCTCCATGGTTTTGCAATCTAATACTTATCTGTGCATCTTTTATTATCTTGCACATTTCATCCGCCAGATGTTGATAGATTTAAAAATATTTATCGATTGTTCGTTACTTTTGTTTTTCGTCGTTTCTCCGAAGTTATGCTTGCTTATAAATTTGTCCTCGTTTCATTCCCTCGAGAATAGTTCAGAGTCTAATGACTGTATGCTCACAGAGCATACGATTGGTACTTGTCTTTGCCATAACAATATTACGAGTTCCTTAATAGAAAGGGTAGGAAATGATTGACAGGGGATCACTTACGCTTTGCTTTTCAAAAGAGGTAAAGTGAAGTCACCCAGTCAGATGACCATAGAGTTGTCACGAGTTCTCATGCTGAGTAGTGGAAGCGGTTTCTATGGAGATTCGATACTGAAAACGTCTTTGGCCACTGTGATTTCCATATCGAGCAGAATAATTGGACCTTGGTAAGAAAGTAACCAAAGGGGTGGGTCTCCAAGACTTGCATATTTAGTCGCTGTTCTAACCGAGTGATCGGCAAAATTCAAGGTACATTTATATGCACGGTGGTATCCCGAGGCTACTCTTACGATTGTCCTACTCCTGAGACAAAAACAAGGTCGGTAAATTCCTTGCTTAGTTTTTACACTGCCGTGGTAATTTATTTTGACTGCAGGATACATTGTGTCCTTTGATGTTTTCGCTTCATCGTACACCATTTCGTCAATTATTTTAAACCTGTCGAGGGATTTCACATATAAATTGTTTTGCAATGCAAGATCTAGAATCATAAGGTTCGTTTCTTTCAACGTACACCAGTTTATGCATTCTCCATTATGCCTACGATATCCTTCTGAAGAGAAACTTTCAATTTTCTGAGATTGCGCCCCGCACGTTTCCCCTTAAACGATCATTTTCTGCGTTTGTTGCCTCGGTTTATCAATCAATATCTGTCCTAAGAGTACATTTAATCTTTATGGATTGCGTTTTGTAGGTTTCCAAAAGCATGGCAGAAAGATCATTTTCACTTTTGCTGTCTCCATTTTTGTACCTCCGCGGTATATATTACAGCGTGCAATTAATATTGATCGAATCACTGGGCAGCAATAACATAAATCCAAACAAAACCGGCATATTACATCCTTTCATAAGTAGGGAATTAATGTGCGCAACGTATTTTGTTCTGCTTATTTAGTCTTCGCTGTAACAAACCTTGTTCATCATTCACAGACTAAAGTTAGGTTGATATGTTAATCAAATGTATATCGGATACGCGAGTTGATAGGGAACAATACCTAAACGTTTTCACTTGCTCTATTTCTGTGCCAGTAAATAGAATTACCCACTGCGCCTAGTTAAATGAACTGTTTGCTTTTCTACGTTGTGCGAAGTTTCATAAGGTTAAAATTACCATGGAAACTTTGCGACGTCATATATCTTTCTCTTCATGCATGTCGGCTGTGTAACCATTTTCACATCTCCGATTTAACATAAACGCTAACTGCCTAGATACAAAAATCGATGTGAGAAAGAACGAAACTAGTACTCCTGCGAAGAATTCGTCGGTAATTGTCGCAATTCTGCGATATGATTCTACGAGAACACAGCGTGTGTGTCGCTAGGGGCATTGATTTTGCTAGTTCCGTATTACTGAATCACGTACATGGCTTAGAAATCTGAAAATGCTAAATTGGTGATCAAAACCAAACTTTTAATTTAACATATTCGTCAACCCTTTCGACACAGAACAGATTCTGGCGTCAACAAGTCAGGAATGGAACGGAGTTCACCGCTACTGCTACAAAAATTCTGCATATGGTACTGTGTGATTTTATTTACGTTTCGCATAACTGATCGTATACGGCAAACATGATTTTTGTTCATAGTTGATTTTTAAAAGGTATTTAGAAACCTATTATTATTACTCTTTATTTATAGAGGGTAATCTGAGTTACAAATGAATTGTAATTTACATCAGAGCCCTCGTCAAGAAAGCAACAAATCAATACAGAGTAATTAATTATACATCAAAAGAAAAAAAAGAAAAGATACAACGAAAGCATCTAATCAAGTGATGAACCCTCATTAATGAATTTTTGAAAAAGAAAATTGCGCAATTGAGATTTGAACTGCGATAGTCTTTCAACACTTCGGATTGAAATAGGAATATTATTCCAAATCGTTGTGGCCCGATAAATGAACGATCTCTGTCCAGTAGCTGTTTTGAAAATTGGAGCGTATAAATTCCTGTTACTAGAACTACGGGTAGTAATATTACTCACGTCAGAGATATAACGGAACTGGTTTAAGTAATCAGGTGCAAGCCCATTCAAGATTTTAAAGGTCATTACAGCAATGAAATAATCAATTCGAAAGTCAATGGGTAGCCAATGAAGGCGAGAGAAAAGTGTACGTGTAGAAACTGTAATGTCAACACCTAAAATAACCCTGGCCGCTCTCTTTTGAAGCCTGTAAATTCTTTGTAAATTACTCTTTGTGGTGTTTCCCCATACAGTACAGCAATAATCGAAAACAGAAAGAAAAGTGGCATTGTAAACTAAAATAAGGACACTGTAAGGAGTTAAAGGACGCAGCCTTTGCAAGACTCCTATTCTCATAGATAATTTCTTACACAGCTTATTTACATGATTATCCCAACTTAGAGTACTGTCAATTTCAATACCGAGAAGGTTGTGACTGAAAACATTTGAAACCTAAAAGACTATATCGATGTTGTTCTCTCAAGGAATCTATGTCAACCGAGGGAAAAACACGCCGTAGAAAAGGAGGCCAAAAGGAGGCTATCGTTTATCGATGCAAGTAAATTACTTTCCAGAACATTTATATGGCAGAAAATTAACAGGGCAACATCATATGGCCGTATTGCAGACACAAGAGCTGACTGAAAGTTTGGAAGAACTGTACCAACAATAATTCTTGTTGAGTTCCCACCTCGAATTCTCGTTCATCCCGAGTTTCTGAATTGGCGTGAGTCGATTGTACATGTTCGGGATGGTTAACCAAGAAATCAATGGTTATGGAGGAACATAATAAGGAACAACGGAGAAAAAACACAAATACTCATTTGCGAAAACGCTTGCAATCTGTTATGTGCAAATGTTACACGGATCCTTCCGTCTTCAGTAACACGCTCTTCTCTTTGCAGAGCCATCTGCACCCCAGAAGTCGCCGTTTATAAATCCATTGCCTCCGACACATGCTTTATGCCGATGACTATACTGCTGTCATGACATGGTGAACACTCCCACTGAAGAACTCTGTAAAAAAGTAAGTGTGTTTAATATCAAAGTTGTCGCATGTAGGCGTGTATATGTGTTAGTAATTTTTTTATCGGTACCGAAACATATCCGTTCACTTTTTGTGGTTAAACAATCTGATAAGCGATACGCTAACGTTCTCATTGAGGGAGAGTGTCGAAGACAGCACTTTAGTATCATACACATGACTGCCATTGAAGGAGTCAGATGCGAGAATGTGTTGTCATGAACATTGTCACGTATTGCATGTCAAAAGATTCGAATTTATCCAAGACCTTTGAATCTTTGTAGCATATGGCATAATGCTGATTTGTGAAACACCACCATTAACAAATCCGGAATCGTAGCAAAGACTATGGTCAAAGACATAAGTGATGGGATACGGCAGTTCATACCAGCAGTACTTGTTGTGATGGGAGCATTTCATATCGGCCTTGATTTCTCAGTATATTACTAACGAAAAGTCTATTTGTTCCACAGGTACATTATTCTGTTGTGGCAAGCTGGACGGTGGACAAGCGGATGGCATGATTTATGGGCGAGCAAGTTAACGGCATCTTTCGAGCGTCAACTGGGCTTCGCGTGTCGTATCAGAATTTCAAGTCATCGCCACAGTCGACAGAAATTGGCAAGCTTCGTCCAGATATGTGCTCACGAATTCTGGTTTTCGACAAATAATTTAGGCTCGTTTTTATAAAGGAGCTCGGGGTCTTGCAACTCTGACGAACTCATTCGGTCAATTATATTCCGTCAAGAAAAAAACAAAGGTATTATTTTTGCAAATATCTTTTTGGTGGAGATCAAGTCATTGGCGAACATGGAAAGCGTTTCTTCGTACAGTAATAACTCAGTTTCAAATTCGACAGACGATAATTATACTTTTTGGTCATATAGAAATATCCCCACCTGGCTTTTGGCATTGTACGTAATAGTTGGTGTACTTGGCATGGCGGGAAACTTTTTAGTTATTTTAATTTTTGCAAAGATTCGGAGATTCCTCATGTCTCGGACGTTAGCTAATGTTTTCATTCTTCACCAATCGGTGGTCGATTTTACGACGACGTCGTTTTTCATGTTATTTTACACAAGTCCAAAATTTCCTGTAACACCTAGAAGCCTCTCTGCGACACTGTTCTGTAAGCTGTACTGGTCGGAGTACTTTCTGTGGACGCCCGTCACGGTATCGTCGCTAAACCTCACTGCCTTGTCAGTGGAACGTTACTTCAGCGTGGTTCGACCGATCACGCATAGAAAGAGCTTCACCCGGCAGAGGGTTGTCGTAGTCTTTGTACTTGAATGGGTCTTTTCAGCCTGCTATTTGTCCTATTGGGTCGTGCTCAGCGACACAGAGGACGGCCGGTGCGTTGAGAAGCAAAGGGCGGCACGCGGGCTACTGTTCTTCGAGACCTGGATCCAGGCGGTGATGCCGTTAGGAATTATGACATACGCCTACGTGCAAATGTTCAAGAAACTAAAGGGTCGAGTCGCAGCCGCGCCCAACGACTCCGTAGCGTCGGTCAGCGCTGGCGTCGCCGATGTCAAAAATGCCAAATGGGTGAAAGCCAGCAAAAATGTCTTCAAAATGCTATCTATCGTGTTTTTAAGCTTCACTATTTGTTGGGCTCCAATGACGGTTTACAACTTACTGTATGTCTTTGGGATGCCGCTGTCGTTTGATGAGGTGTACTTCAATGCAGCGTCTGCCGTGTGCATGTTCAATGTGTGCGTCAATCCGATCATATACTCACTGCAGTACAAGCAGTTCAGAAACGCCCTCTCCGAGACTTTTTGCTGCAAGCTACAAAACAGATAAGAAGATCGTGAGGACACGGCCACTACAGACCCACCCCTCGTATTGATTTTTTTTAAAATTTCCTGTGCTGAAAAATATTTTGTCTAGCTGTACCAGTAAGTAACACGTACTGTTTTGATTCTGTAACAATTTCTTGTTTAGTTTTCTAAGTCTGAAGAAAATGTCTCACTGTAAACTACACCAACATATAACCCCTGTATGGTTCTTGAAACTTAAAAAGAGATTCGCGAATGAAGGTAAACAGATCTCGAAATAAAAAAAGCCCGCATGATAATATTAAAGATGTGCCGATGTATGTAAAAAGAAACAAAATTACTTTTGAAAAAATGTTCCTGTTTTAGAACTTCTTCAGCTTGGGATTCGTTCAGAGAACCTTTGACTTCAATGAGGCAGGAATGTTATGGAAAATATGTATGTACACCCGGTTACAAAATGACGGTTGTAAATTGTGTAAATCGCCTTTCAAAAAACTGAAATATTCCTTCTAGAGTAAGGGAATAGAAGATTAATAAAACCTCATGATAAGTATCAGAAAGGACGTGTCAGTTTATGGTTGTTGCTGTGATTGAACATGCTAATATCAACTGAAAGAAACACGTACAGTAGGTACGTTTTTCTACTGACGTTTATCGTACTTCTCTCTGTAGATGGCTGGGTCGTTTAAACTCTCCTTGAACTCGCTGAAAGTGTGCTTGAAATTGTCAATTATCAAGTTACTCCCAGCTGCGACAAAACTGTTAGCCGACATGAAAAACACTTTTCAAAGCAGGGTTCAACTCGGAGATTGTGTAAAGTCAAGTCATTTCAGCAAGTTTTAATGCGTTGATCCTTTGCTTTTTATATACGCTTGTGAGAGGTGAACAAGCTAGGTTGTGAATTTCGCATGCGTAGAGTCACTGCAATTGGCAATAAGTTTCTCCCGGAATGACCCACCAACTCTGTGAATCTCGTGATAACACCATCAGAAAACTAAAGCAGTCGCGATTACTCTAATACGTCACCTTCCCTGATATTAGTTTTTGTTAATATGCTAGGACCAAAACTATGCCTTTACGGTACTTTTTGAACATACACTTTATCTGATATCCCTTGTTCTGATCCCTAAGAGTGAGTTTTTGTGTCCGATTGACATAAACTGTATGAGGGGTTTCCTTAAAAGAAGCGAAGTGATTTTAAGGATAACTGCCAATTTCGGTCACTGATTCGCTGACGATTATTGCAATTATGTAAAGGAAATGACATAAAAACCCAGTCGTCTGAACTGCAAATTGCGATAATCTCTGTGGTTATTACAAAAATGATGAGCAATAATAACTTTTGTTTATTTTTGATATACAGCTTCAGTTTATTCATAGGGGCTGCCTACATGTCCTTCTCTAGTATAACTGTTATACCTTGCTGGCGCGTTCGTTGTTGACTTTGTCAAAGTTAATCCGGTGATTATCTGGTGACAGCGTCCACGGATTAGTAATTTACCCTAGCTTACTTTGGCGCATTAGGTAATCAAACGCATCAGATAATAAACGAAACACAGTGACATAACTTCGCGTAAGATCTTCAAAGGACAAATACGTGACACGGCGAAGGAGAAAAAGAAATTGTTACAAAACCAGTCCTAACATAAGACCAAGACACCAAAGGTTGGCAGTATTCTTTATTAGTAGTACATATCATAGTCAAACGTATTAAAATAAAACAAACCATAGCAAGAAGAACCCTGTGTTGAACCCAAGACACCCCTAACCCCGCCCCTGCCCCTGGGGATGGACATTTTGTGCAGCCCCTATGGTGTATTGCAAATGGATGAACCGAAACCCAACAATTCTGAGAGCCACAGTAATACGTAACAATAATGCAAAAGACTAATTACGTATCGATGTATTGCGGATTATTTGTTTCAGGACCGAGTCCGGTTGAATTTCTGTAAAACTATTACATATTATACTGTAACTGGCATCCTGCATTACAGCATCCCATAAACACGTAATTGAGATCATGCTAGCCAGTATCATCTTAGATCTCAGTATGCACATTCATTGTAATCCCTGAAGCAGTATTGAATCAGCAGAAGCAGTCTGACTTTTGAGATGGTCAGAGAAAATATTGGCCTCAACGCATTTGCATTGGAACTTCAAGGAACGTTTTTTATAGTTTCATTAACGTCCCTATCATCACGAATGATTTTTTGTGATGGAAAATACACTCTTGTGTAAGATGTTCAGCTGAACCTGAGGCTGCGCACAACTACTTCGCTTCCGGACGTCACCACCTTTGCCCTTTATGGAATCATTGCAAGTATCTCATTGGCATCGACTCTGTCTTCAGTTATATAATTTCATACAACAGCTCGACTACTCAAGCAGTAGCGTTCAGTATTCTCTCGCAACCAAGTTTACAGGACCAACTATGATGGGTATAGGCACGACTTGATGTGAAGTTATTAAACACGTATTTACTGCAAGTGTATTTAGGCTGAAGGTACGGTCTTTACTTTCCATTAGTTTACGGTTACTGTTGAACCAAACACTTTCTCAAGTTTGATCAGTCTTAAAACTCAGGTATAAGCAAACGTGAGTTTCATCGAGAATCAACCGAGTAAACTATGTCTTCGATGAAATTTCATAACATATTTGTCCCGTTTTTTTACGGAATTATGGGTCCGTCGCTGAACGACAGTCGCAGCTTTGCGGTCTGACAGTTGACAATATTTATTTCTGTCACAGACATTGTTATGGGTGACAGGGGGATACTTTTGACGTGTACCCGGCAATGGTATATGTCAAACTACTTTTGGCAAACATACTTTGAATTGGACTATCTGAGAGAACATGCTCCAACTGCACCATCCATAGGCGAGGGCGAAACATAAAACGGAGAATAAGAGAGTCTGACAGAGATGCTACGTGTTCACGCAAAATTCGCCCCGGGGAAGGATATTCTGACTCTCGAACTTTTATAATACCTTTCTGTTCTACCGTTTAATGATGTTCGCTTCGAAGCTCTTGGATTAAGGAAAGTTTTCACAGTCTTACTTTTTTTTAAACAAAGTGTACAATTTTCCCTATAGAGTTGACACAGGGATGGCGGCCATTTTGAATATCAAATATTTGTAAATGTTGGGTAATGTGCTTCTCTATTACGTAACCGAAATTTACATGATGACCCCTTGGTGTGAAAATGGTAGAAAGTCTCCTTATGGAAAGATGAAGTTTGTCAGTTCCGAGGCGCGTACCTAAAATTAGCCGTATTCAAAGGTGCTCTATAATTGCCTTCAAGCAATCTTATTAAATGAGATGAGTGGTGAGAAGCATGATTTCCTACGTCGTTTGTTTTCGCCTAGAGCTTTTGACTGATTGATGTAAAGATTATGTAAATTTGTGCATCCTGTGTTCATAAGAATGATTTGTCTCGGTAAATCGGCTTCTTGTAAAAGCTTTGGGTGTTTATATTGCCAACTATTGTAATTTGCACAGCGTAGTGAAAATGATTAAAACATCCTGTAGAAAAAGTACTAATATTTCACATCAAAAAGTTTAATTACTTTCTCATCCTCTCATTCAATTGTAAATTATCTTTACTATCTTATTATCAGAATTTATTGCAATAAACTCAAAACCAATGATTAAAGTCGCTTTTCTATTGAACTTGTTGAAGAATTAATACACATATTAAACCATAGGGTGCTACGAAAAAACGAATCACATGAGAACTTTGCAGGTAAGAATTAACAAGGGGAAGACATAGTGTTTTGGGGAGGATAATCTTTCGTAATGGAAAGCTTAGTAAGGAGCATAATATTCCATGCATGGAAGACCATAAAACGTTGAACGGTCACCCATTTGCTACAATCTACACCTTTGACAGCCGAGTTAAAATAGACACTCGCCGGTAATAATATCGTTGGCAAATGAAGAAATGTATAAATGCTAGAATTGCAAAGAATCTTCGACCAGAAGACTATTACTGTCTTTATACAGTGGTGACACAAAATATGATGTACAGTAAACGAAAGCAGAATACTATGAAATTCTTGACGACATAAGTACACGCAGAAATAAATGAATAAATGTCTCCTCGTAGACGTAAGGTACAAGTATTTGATGCAAAAGAGTTTGACGTTATGAAGATTAAACTACTTAAAAGCACAAGTTTGTTTAACTGAAGTTTCATGTATTTGTGCAATTATCCGGCAAATTTTTCAGCAAAATTTACAAAATATCAGAAGTGTCACACGCTTCATAGTCCAAAGAGGACGCATAGTGGAATACCTTTGGCCGTAGTCAATAGCAAAAGGCGATGTTTAACAAAGCTAACTGACACTTAAATTATGTTTGGCTTGGTCCGCAAGGCATTTACCTCTAAGCAAAATTCACAAATATGCGACGTTAAACTCGACACAGACTTTTTGAAAACCGAGATATCCACTCTTGCAGAGATTCAAGTGTTTACCCCCGTTTCTGTTGGTCTATGAAAATCCATTTTCACTGAGAAGTATATGCGTCAGTTATTTACGTACCTTATTTATAATTACTAAACTTTCCATCTCCGATCTGCTACCCTACTTTACGATATTGTACCACTTTCCTGACCTCATGCTATTTTGTTGCAATCATGAAAATGAAACGGTCAACATGTAATTATGAAAACGGTGTCGCAAATCGAATAGTATAAAACAAAAGTATGCACTTGCGGATAAGTAACTGAAATGTCAAACACAATGCAGCGAAACATTACATAAAAATTTTACGGTATCGAATCTATAGTATAGGCATATTTGCACTATATATGTCGCATTTGCTATGATTTGATTGTCAATAACCATTCAATCTTTATTGTATTTGGTGCATTACTAAAATTTAAATGTGCAAGTGGTGATGATGTATTCGACTGATTTGCCTTTTCAGCCCTTTACCTATTGTTCGTCGATCTGGATAGACACAAGAGTTTTATTCGTCTATCTTTTGTCGTAAACGTTGTGCCAACTTCTTTGCCATTGTACTTAAATTCTACTTGTCTGAAATTGTCATTCTGTGAGTTGATGTTCAAGGCGACGATGCCGTTCTAGCTACAACATACCAGAGTTTGATTATAGATTAAAATGTAACGATATTAATTGTAATGAACGTTCATACACAAAATACAATAGATAATTTGTATGTTAAGGGTACACATTTTAGACGTCAAAAATCAGGACAAACTCTTAATATATTCAATTGATTCAAGTTTTAAACATTTCCTAACAATCAGCATCTTGTAACGTACATGTCTAATTTTCTTGATAATCATATGTCGCTGATGAAATCAATCCGCAAGCAAAAGTAATCGCAAGTAAATTTTTATTTATACACATTATCCAGAGATAAAGAAAAACCATAAAAATGATGATCAACCTTGATGACCTATCGTAGGTGATGCATTTTAGCACAAAAACTTTTTCTGTGAGAATAACGCTGATCACAAGGCGTTCCATAAAGTCTGATTTCTCTATGCGCTGACGTCACATTTTATAATCCAATAGGAATTAGCCTCGACTTTGAGATGACATTGAAAAATGAGCCACGCACTTCACGCATCAGTAGCTGTAGACGGAATGACACGGTCACGGTTACCTACATCTCCAATTATATGGTATCTCGTATATTTTTTTAAACTCCTGCAAAGGCGATTATGGATGCCTACGTGGAGCATGTCGTCTACTTTACTGGCGATTTAATGAAATTAAAAATATTCCTTAGCGCCAATATAAAATCTGTGGCACCTTGCTGTCAAGCATTAAAACCAATTACGGCATGAATAAATCGAAATTACGCTGATGCTCAATCTTCAAATGGTTTCGTCATGTTGATAATTCTTTTTAGCCTGTACATATAGTGGAAAACTTTAAGAAGTAGGTTTCGAATACCCGTGAGTATGTCACTTAGTGACCGGTTAATCAGTACTCGAACAAACTCCATTTGTGTACCATTAATATCTTGTTTAAATCAATGTGCAGTTTACTAAAAATTAGATTTTCCTATACAGATTTTGGTATGTCCCCTCGTGTTCTAACATCGCTTCCTCTGTTTCTACCAGAAAAATGTAATCATTAGGCGGAATTCCACAATACTGTTGAAAACAAATGTGTTTCTTCGATTGACACGCCACAGCCGTGTAAGCTGACGTTCTCAGCTTGTCTACATGTTCGAGCACAGGCGCTTGGTACATTGCTGGGATAATAATCGTATTTAATATGTAGAATGTCTGTGTACGACTTGATTATTCAGTAAAAGAATCACCGTACGTGAGATATTAGTGTAGGCCTATAGGCCTACATGTTGACTGGCATTATACCGAGTGGCTTATCATGGCTGCCTGGCTCGGACCAGGCGAACGCACTGCATAATCATCAATGTGTAGAATGTCTACATGACTTGATTATTTAATAAAGAATAACGGTACTTGATATTACTGTACATGTCTGCTAGCTTAACCGAGTGGCTGTAGCTGCAGGGCTTTGGCCCGGCTTGGGCCCGTTGTCCACTGCTGCACAGACATAAACTCAAGGCGTGAAAGCTTTTCACCGCCCGATTTCATAAATCAGCGAAATTCAGGATCTCTGAGCGTTTTCGGTGATAAAAACTGGTCATCGGTCAGGTGGTTGCATAAACAATCGATCGACTGGCCCTTTTGCCTAAAATCATACCTTACCCTATGCTACTGGCGAGAAATCATCCTGAAATCGGCTGGGCACACCAACCCAGCGCCGGCCATTTTGAATGAGCTGCATGCAATGTATGCGCCTGTGCATACAACCCTTGGCAGATGACGTCATTGCTCTCATTGGACGCGTACGTTGCAGGAAGCTTATTCAAAATGGCCGGCGCTGGGTTAATGTGCCCAGCCGATTTCAGGACGATTTCTTGCCAGTAGCATAGGGTAAGGTATGATTTTAGGCAAAAGGGCCGGTCGATCGATTGTTTATGCAACCACCTGACCGATGACCAGTTTTTATCACCGAAAACGCTCAGAGATCCTGAATTTCGCTGATTTATGAAATCGGGCGGTGAAAAGCTTTCACGCCTTGAGTTTATGTCTGTGCAGCAGTGGACAACGGGCCCAAGCCGGACCATGGCCAAAGCCCTGCAGTTACAGCCGCTCGGTTAAGCTAGCAGACATGTACAGTAATATCACGTACCGTTAATCTTTATTAAATAATCAAGTAATGAAGACATTCTACACATTGATGATTATGCAGTGCGTTCGCCTGGCCCGAGCCAGGCAGCCACAGCCACTCGGTATAATACCAGTCAACATGTAGGCCTATAGGCCTACACTAATATCTCACGTACGGTGATTCTTTTACTAAATAATCAACTCTACATATTAAATACGATTATTATCCCAGCAATGTGCCAAGCGCCTGTGTGTTCGAGGGGCGAGCCAGGAACATCACAAAGGTGGTGCGGTTGACAACAAGAACAAACCATAAAATTCTCGGATTGAATCTTTATAATGAAAAAGCTGGTTGCCTGAGAAAATAACTGTCATTCTATTCTATTTAAGGTGAATTTGGTAAACCTTTCCTGCGCCACGTTAGACATGACACCCCGGGATAAATCTAAAGTGAGAGAAACTTGAGTGATTACGATAAGGGAGATGATGTTAGAAGAAGTTAACTGTAGTCTTAGCGACGTTCACCTTTAAAACCTGTCTTTGACGAGGGCCACGTTTCATACAGACAACTGACGGTCAATCTGAATCACAGTACGGGCAGTGTAGGGGTACTCAAAAGGAAATTATGCGTTGTTATAATATTGTCAAAGGAAAACACAAAGCACATACTCCAACATGATTAATTGAAAGAAATGTAAAGATTGTCTTGAAGGAGACGTTTCCCTACGATACGAACAAAGGATATTCAGGTGTGTTGAACGGAACAAAATGACAAATTACATGCGTCACATAAGAACAATGTGGTACTGTGAGGGTGCCGATATTAATATAGTAGAGGCCATGACTTGTTTATGACAAAATCTTTGAGACTCTGAGGAACTCTGCAAAACCATAGTACCCAAAGACAGAAAACAGGTAACATTGTTTCAGGTATAACTCACGACGAAGGCGGAGTCAGCTTGGACTCTCTGTTGTGCCGTGCAACAAAGTAAACGCATTCACTGACGCTTTTTCAGACAGAACACCCAAACTAAACGCCATCAAACAATCGCACAA